>JAVIWB010000276.1:0-145057 GCA_031893035.1 Dermolepida albohirtum | reverse complement strand
ATAGTGCGATATAAGAATGTTAAAAGGAATCGCGGTAAGCAACCGTTAAATCTGGATCTATCCATGCGCTCATTTAATGTATTATTAATGTCACGAAAGATTATACGAGGGACAGTCGAAAAAAATTCTAAGTTTGATCAATTTGTCGAGAGACGCATGAGCACTGGTATAGTGCGATATAAGAATGTTAAAAGGAATCGCGGTAAGCAACCGTTAAATCTGGGATCTATCCATGCGCTCATTTAATGTGTAATTAATGTAACGAACGATTATACGAGGGACAGTCGGAAAAAGTTCTAAGTTTGATCAGTTTGACGAGGGACGCATGCGCACTGATATAGTGCGATATAAGAATGTTAAAAGGAATTACTCAATTATTAATAACACCCTGTCTACTACATATGCTTCAGAGAATCATCTTCAGGCAGACTTCTGTTATTAACAAACGATTCCTTCGTAGAGTTTATCATATTATTATTATTATTATTATCATTTCGATACAGAAAAATAATGAATAACCATGCCTCCCTCTCTCGTCCAATACAAAAATGTATCGAATGACATAGCGAGAACGTGTCTGTCTCGCATGTAGGTAACAAAGTTTGGACGAGAGAGGAAGGCATGATTCATTATAGTGCGATACATTAGGAATTTTGTTCGATTGACAAAATATCATTCCGTGTGTATACTGCGCCTTGCTAAAGTTTGTGAATATTAATAAAAATGAAGTTAAAATGCAATAAATCTATTTTGAAATCCTTAAATTCCATAAATATTTATTGATATGCATTTATTATTTATAAATCAGAGAATCTGATTGGCTCATTTAAATTTTTTATATAAAGAATTTTCTAAAAAATAAAACAGTCTTTAAATGTTGTTGTAAGAAGAAGACGATGGACTCAATTGTAAAAAGTTGATAAAAATTGCTATAAGAAGGAGCATACATTAAAGTCAATAAAAATTTATATGAAACAGTATAATTTGAAGGTTATATTGGGTCTGGGAAAAAGTTCGTGGCGTTTTTTCAGTAAAATTCAACTGGTCCCCGCATGGCGCGTGGACGAATTCATTTAAACCGAATATGCTCCATTATTATCGACAATGTTTCGCCATTTTTTTGGTAGATCCATGATCCCATCGGTGAAAAACTTCTGTTGTTTCTGGTCGAAAAACTGAATCAAATAGTTTTCACAGGCTTCTTTTGAAACCAACTTAATTCCATTGAGAGAGTTCTGCAGAGATCGAAACAGATGATAGTCAGAGGGTGCTATATCCGGACTGTAAGGTGGGTGCATCAAAACTTCCCAACCAAACTCTCTCAATTTTTGACGGGTCATCAAAGAAGTGTGTGGTCGGGCGTTGTCATGATGGAAGACAACAACTTTCCTATTAATCAATTCGGGCCGTTTTCTTTCAATCGCCTGGCGTAATCTCTCTAGTTGTGCACAGTAGAGTTGAGAATCAATCGTCTGACCAGTTGGAAGTAGCTCGTAGTGGACGATTCCCCTCCAGTCCCACCATACACACAGCATCACTTTTTTTGGCGTCAATGTTGGCTTAGCGAACGCTTGTGACGGCTCACCATCCTTTATCCACGATCTTTTACGCTTCCGATTATCGTACGTAATCCATTTTTCATCTCCGGTTATTAAACGTTTCAGAAACGGCTCGATTTCATTCCGTTTCAGCAGCGCATCGCAGATGTTAATTCGATCCATCATGTTTTTCACGCTCAACTCATGAGGAACCCATACGTCAAGCTTTTTTTTTGTAACCAGCTTTGTGTAAATGGTTCAAAACAGTTTTGTGGTCAATGCCTAGCTCCATGCCAATATCGACACTGCTGATATGCTTATCTTGTTGGACTTTTTCAAGAATTTCATCAGATTTTTCAGTGATTGGACGACCGGAGCGTGACTCATCTTTCACATTGAAATTTCCAGAACGAAAGCGAGCGAACCATTTCCGCGCAACAGATTTCGATAAAGTACCTTCACCGTACACAGCACAAATTTTATCACAAGCCTGTGCAGCGTTCTTCCCCTTATCATAATAATATTGCAGAATATAGCGAAATTTCTCATTATTCTTCTCCATTTTCAAGTGCGAATAACTTTCCAACCACTGCACCGATTACAATGTTTCTACGCTCAAACTAACGTTCGGAAGGTCATCTAAAAAACGAGCCGTCGGTGGTGTCGCTGTGACTTGTTGTTCTTTAGTTATCGGCAACCAATGCCATCTATCGGGAAAAACGCCACGAACTTTTTCCCAGACCCAATATATTTGAAAATCTCAGTGTTATAGTCATACGTAGGAAGCTAAAACAGACAGTCTTGAGTCTTGAAAAATTAACTTTTGCCAATAGAATTATTCGATCGCGAAGCACTTAAAAAACGGTTGAATGTTTTGTAACCAAACTTGGTCATATGGCTACAATTGCACTACAGAATCGTCGTACAATAAATAATAATTTAACATATGATTTACTTGTCTAAAGTCATTGAACAGTGGTAAAAAACAACCATACACTAGCAATCTTTCTTCATTATGATAATGCTGCACCTCATGCCGCTCACGCTACAATCGATCTTTTGCTAAATGAAATCATCAAATTAATGAACTATCCAGTCAATAGTTCTTATTTGGCTTCAAGCGACTTTTCCCGCAATAAAAAATAAAAGTGTGACCATATTTTTCTTACATTGAAGACGTCGTTAATGTTCTTAAGTCACACATTTTGAGTATGCCAACTTCAGAAAGGAATACATCTTTCAGCAATGGGTTTCAATGTATAAAAAGGTGCATAAATGCAACGGTGAATATTTCGAAAAAAAATAAAGTCATTTCTTTGCGTATAAAATATTTTTTTCATAGATACAAACAGGCTATAAATTCGCAGCACATGTAACTTCTTCAAAATTGAGAAACGAAATCTGCCTGATGAATTGGGTTCATCGTATCTCGAGATGTATCCCTTCAGAATGAAGCTGGACTTGTTTTTATGAAGGAAGATATCTTCATTTAACTTTCTATAGTGGTTTTAATAAAGAATTATATATAACAATTACATGTACTCATAGACTAACTTTCTGGGCGTTCCGAAAAACTGATAACACAGTCTTTCCAGTTTGAGGTACTGATTTAGAATTGTTATCTATTCATATTTTTCTTGAATATTAATTTCAGAATTAGCCTAAATTCATATCACACCTATAAAATGTTTTTTTCATCATTAAGTCATGCTGATAATAACTGTATTAATACGTATTTTTCTATTTTAGGGTACTGCATCGTGATTTTTCTGACAGGTAAGTCTACAATAGCTTCATTTACTTTAGATATTTAAATTTACTACCCCAGTGCTTCGATACGTAGTTAATGCACGATAAATTACGAAAGTTTCATAAATACATTGAATCAATAATATTAATACCCTTTAAATCAGTAAGGAATAAAAAAAACTTTTAAATAAATAACTACATGACGTATGTCCTCTTATAGATATTGTTGGCTGTTTGAAAAGTTTTTCGAATGTTTAATCTACGTTGTATACAATTTGTTTACCAAACATGCGGCAAAAATTCAGGGAGTTATTCCTTGGGCTATTTTGAAATTTATTGTCCTCGGATGATTTTCGGAAAGACGTTTTGTTTCAAAATTACAGGAGAATAAAGGTTTTAGAACAGAACACAGTACATCAATTTTCATTAAATATTTGGATTAGAATCTTGTGTGACCAACTGATTGGACCTGTATTTTGACCAGAAAGACTTACCGATAAGATGCATCGAAATTCTTCGGAAGAATCACTACCTGGGTTTCTAGAGAATTTACCACTGACAACGAGAAATGTAGTATGGTTTATGTGCGAACATATGAAGGTCGCTGAATTGATCGAGGCAGACCTCACTTATCACTCAATCTCCAGATCTAAATCTTTCCGATTTTTTCCTAGGGTGAGTGAATGTCTTCAATTGATCGGGGTCAATTGAAGACATTACTATTTATTATTCCAGTGGAAAATAAAGATTCGAGAAATCGGATAATTGATGGGTATAATACAATAAGAAACAATCTTGGTGTCTTTGAAAGAGTTCGGCGACGAATGAGGAGAAGATTGGATTCATGCATCCTAGCTGGTGGCGATAGTAATTCTCAGTAGATTTTGTAGATTAAGAATCATTACATATAATAGTAAGTAATAAAATATTGTTGTCTTTTCGAAAACCTTTATCTCACTATACCTTCGAAACAAAGCGTCTTTTCAAAAATCATCTGGGGAAAAGAAATCTTAAAATACTTAAATTGGAATTTTTAATGCATAATTACTAAACATCCTATAGTAAATACCACCAGATACTACCTATAACTTTAGAGGTATCTCTACTACTATGCACAGCAAGGAAAATATATGTATTCTGACTGAAAAGCTGAAAAGAGCGATTGAAGGACAAATGATAAAAGAACAGAATGGTTTCAGAACGGGTTTATGTGTAACAGATGCGGTATACGTGATAGAATAACTAGCAGAGAGAACAATAGATGCGAGAGAAGAGTTGAACATGTGCTTCATAGACCTCAAGAAGGCTTTTGACACTGTTAACAGAGAACTTATAATCCAACGCAAATAAGGTTAAATTTAAAGAAGAGAGGACTGAGCAAGTTTCCAATTTCAAATACTTAGGAGTTACATTGTCAGACAATGGAAAAATGGAGGGAGGAAGTAAAGAAGCGAATGAAAGCTACGACTAGACTGTGTTATCAACTGAGTAAGAACATAATCAATAGAAGAGAGCTATTAACAAATACCAAGATAAAAATTCATAATACGCTATACATTCCCACACTAACATATGGATCGGAACTATGGGTGCTGTCCAGGGAGCAGAAAAGAAGACTACGGGCAAGAGAAATGAGGAACTCGAGAAGGATTGCGGGTGTAAGACTTCTTGGCAAAGTGAGAAATAAAGAAATAAGAGGAAAATTAGGAATGAAGCTCATGACTCAAAGAGTAAAGGAAAACGCAATGCATTGGTATGGACACTTAATGAGGATGAACCCAGAAAAGTTAACAAGGAGAGTCTGGATGATGGGAAGACCAAAAAAGAAGGAAGGACGTAGACTGGGTAGGAAGTGAAACGATGAGGTGGGGAGGTATCTAAATGAGATGAATATGGAATGGAATGAGGCAGCGGTATGGGCAAGAGACAGAAAGAATTGGAGAAAATGCATAACTGGGAGCAGGGAAGTAAGAATAACATGAATAGCCGCTACTTCGATACTAGCGTAGCCTATAGAAGAGGCCAACGATAAGAAAGTAAGTAAATAGATAGCCGACCTAGAAACTTCAGTACAGTATTAACTTGCTTAACATCAACAAAGCTTGAAAAGTTCTGCATTGGTCTAGATTTACAGTCATAAATCGGTTGATCATTAAAATGTGTAATATTAACATCAATATAAATAATAGTATTGAAAATATAAGAAACATTAACTTCTTTACATAAGTTAAATAAAATACTTATGTATTTAGATCGTTTGAATATTCTAGAAAATGCGGGCAAGCATAGCTTGTTATAATTATTAAGCGAAGTATTCAGAAGTTCAAGTAATTCAGATATGCATCTGTATATTTCTCACGCTTATACCGTTACATGTGAAATCTTCGACATGTGCTACAATTTATCTACAAATATTTTTACGGAGTACTGAACTTCTTCAGTTTTACCAACGATTCCTTTACATGTATTTTATTCAGATGAGTAATAATTGCTTTAAACTAAATTAAATTTTTGTCGAAATATTTCTGCGTTAATATACAAGAAAGAAAATATTTCTAATTTAAGTAGCAACTTCACGTAACCCACGATATCATTAAAGTATAAAGTAATATAGAAAATGTAGACGCAAATGTATTCTTCGTCAGCGAATGTAGAATTTTTAAAAAATAATTAGATTCCGTTTTAATAATAAAAGTATTCAATAGCGTCAAGTTCATAAATTGCAACTGTATGTAAGTACGTATTCGCGTCTGTAATACTATCCATTGAAAAAGGAAAAGAAGTGAGCAAGAAGCGAACGAATGTGGAGATTTCGAAAGCCACGATTGTTCAAAGAATATACGAATGCACTTCAATCTCGTTAAGTGTGCATGGTGCCGTTGACTGGACATCGGTATGGATGTCTTTGACCAATGCCTGTTTATTAAAAAGAAGATCTTAAGAGAGGTCGATGGGACCGACACTGAGCCATTGTACTGTCCGCACGCCGCAGCAAAAACCTCAGAACACGACTCGGGGCCCAATTAACAATAGAATATAATTCATCTGCGGAATCATTAGCGTGCGACTCAGATGTCGGGATCGTGTAATAAGTTTTTATTGTGGAATGGATTTATAGATACTTTAAAGCCCTTCATTGTCAACAAATTGGGCCTTGCGTAATGAAACCTTATTGACGAACGTCTTGAGAAGGTCATTATATGTATTGTATTTCTAAAAAACGATACAAGATGAAAGGAAATAGTGCAAAATAGTCAAGAAGGTTTAAAAAATTAATGTTTGATTCTAGAAAATGTAATAAACTTTTTTTAACAATTTCTTCGTATAAAATCAGTGGATATTAAAAAAAACAATGAACTCAATAATTTCACCGTTATATGCTTACCAGGTGTACCGGAAAGTCATTACCGGTTTTTTCGTAAAAAAACTACATAATCTTCAAGAAAATGGATAAAATTATTTATTCAAAGTATTGGCCATTTGTTTCTACACATTTTGCTCATCTTTCAGGCAATTTATGGATGCCATTCAAAAAAAAAACTGTTTAAGCAAAACCATTCATCATGCCACTTTCTAACTTCTTCGAAATTGGCGAAGTGCTGCTCTGCAAGTACGTGTCGGACGGAGCAAGGTCTGGAGAGTATAGTGGGTGCGATATTATGTCTCATCCAACTGCTTTCAATGATTCTTTGACCGGTTTTGCTGTATGAGACGGCGTGTTATCGTGCTGTAAAATCACTTCACCTAGTTTTCTGGTCCAGTCTGGACGTTTTTCTATCAATGCATGGTTTAAATTGATAATTTGTTGTCGGTAACGATCAGTATTAACTGTTTCACCAAGTTTCAACAGTTCGTAATGCACCACGTCACTCCGATCCCACCAAACACAGAGTATTGTCTTGCGACCAAAACGATTTGGCCTTGGAGTCGATGGGCCAACTTCGCCAGGTGATAACCATGATTTTTGCGCTTAGGGTTTTCGAAATAAATCCATTTTTTTTCACCCGTCACTATTCGATGCAGAAATTACTTCCGATCATACCTTTGAGGCAATATTTCACAGACAATTTTTTAATTTTCCATTTGCCTGTCATTCAATTAATGTGGCACCCATTTTCGCATCTTCTGGATTTTTTCCATTGCTCGTAATCGGTTACTAATCGTTTCTTAGACCACATTTAACGCTTCTGCTAATTATTTTTGAGTTTGGGTTGGGTATTCATCAAATAACTCATGTAGTTTCGCATCCTCAAATTTTTTCGGTCTATCAGAACGTTCTTTGCCTTTTACATCGAAGTATGAGTAACTCTTGTAAATTGTCGAAACCATGTCTCGCATGTTTTTATGGTTGGAGCATGCTCACCGTAAGTTTCTACTAGCAAATGATGACTTCCAGCGGCCTTTTTCTTTTGTTTAAATAAGAAGAGCAATGCATGCCGCAAATGAACTTTTTCAGGCATGAAACTCGACATGTTCAAAGAGGTGTATATCTATGACGGTGTTTCTTTCGCAAAATATAACATGTATGGCTTTGAAGCTTGATGTCAGTAGAATAAAGTGACATATGTGTCAAATCATAACATTGCATACTTAAGCCTAGCGACATCTGTTAGAAGAACCGGTAATTACTTTCCGTATTTCCATGTATAAATAGTGAGCAATATTGTGCAATATTTGCGATAAAAGAGAAGTTAATCCCAGAGTGGGAAACCTTGGTCGACAATAAAATTTCAAGGACTTTAATGAAGAAGAATCAAGTTAAACATCGAGAAAGTGTTAGTTAATGCGCGTAATAAGCCACGCCCAGACTGCCTTCTCTGGTTTCTCAAGATTTGGTTCGTGATGTGGACAATAAAATTCAAGAGAACTGACGATTTACAATTTAAAAGTTATCAATTGATTTTCCATAGGTTCCAAGGTCAATTTTGTACACCATGATTTCGGAGAAACTGAAGTATTGAACATTGTGTTGTAGGTGGATACCAAGACTGCTTTCTGACGACCACAAAACAAAAAGATTTGGTTGTGCGTTGTCGCTTTAACCCAATACGATCACTAAAGAGAGGAGTTTTTGGACCACATCGTTACAGGAGATAAGACCTGGGTATCTCGCATGACTCCTGAATCCAAGCGACAGTCAATGGAATAGCGACATACATCGTCGCCAATCAGAGTGAAAGGCATACGGACGATTTCAGAACGAAACTTCATGGAAACTATCTTTTGGGAGGAGGAAAGGAATTTCGTTAGAGAATTTCGTGGCAAGAGGCACAACTGTCAATTCTGGAGTAAACTCCGACGTGCCATACAAAACAAGCGGCCTGGCTTACTGTCTTTCGGTGTGATGTTGCTCCATGATAATGCAAGGCCACATGTTTCTGCACAAACACAAGGTCTAATCATGTTTTTTGAATGGGAACAACTGGAGCATCCATCTTACATTCCAAACCTTGCACCCAGTGACTTTCAACTGTTTCGGTACTTAAAGAAGTTTTTGGTGGTCAATAATTCAACGACAACGAAGTAGTGAAAATTGCAGTAATGGATTGGGCTACTTCACAGGCGGCAGGTTTTTTTGACTTCGGAATTCAAAAACTTGTTCAACGGTATGACATATTTGAACGAAAATGGATATTATGTAGAAAAGTAGATGAACGTACGTAGAATATGGAAATAAATATATTTTTATGATATTTACAATTTTTTTCTTCTTATTAGAAAACGGTCCTTATTTAAAAAATAATCCTCGTGCATTATTTTGTCGTAAAATAATTGTCTAGATTAACAGTTGCTCTTTTAATATGAATATTATTTGATTCCCAAAGTAATATAGTAGATATTATAGATAAAGTATTCTGTGATAATGGGTATAAATTACAATACATTAAAGTTGCCGATGCTTTTTTGGTTTCATTCCAGAAAAATTTAATTTTCTCCGAAAAATTGTACAATTTAAATTTAACGGTCTGAGTATAAAATATTTTCTTTTCAATTTTATATTAAGCAAGGAATTACGGAGTTCTTTTTTTCTAAATAAATACCCGAACAATACAATTAAGAGTGTGAAATTGGCAAACAAAACCCGACCACATACCACACAAGGAGTTTCAGCACGGATACATTACTTGCAAGATTCTAAAATCGCCTGCACAATCAGCAATGCAAATAACTCCTACACGTACCGTAATTGTTCGCCGACCGAAATAATATGGGTTAGTAGAAAAAAGAATTGTCATGCGAGTGCAGGACGTCGAAAAAGCCGTTGCGTGTGGGAAAACGCGAACCATTCCGGCGACCACATGTGGTGGTACATGATGAGATAAATATGTGCTAAGGAACTGGTGACACAAAAGGAAACGTAAAAAAGAAAAGGAAAAAGAACGTGAAGAGTGAAAACGACGACACCGAAAAAATAGATTGAGACGAATCCCGTGTACCGTAGACAATGAGGATGTCGCGTCGCGGATTTATTTATGTACATGTTGGTGTGTATTTTAGTTTGATGTGATAAATGCGATTGTTGATGAGTAAACATCTACTCGTGAGCGGCGCTGGCTCCGCTGTTTAGATAATTTAATTCATGATGAATGAAGTGTAGTAATAATGTTGGCGTAAAGATTTCGCTGGGCGGTAATTGAATCTTAACTGCGAATATGTCAAAATATAGACAGTCGCGTGTGTGTACCTATTACAAAATAATCTTTTAATTCAATATACTATATTTGTAGATTAATAGTTGCTACGAGGATAATTTTATAGGAAGCGAGATTGGAAATGTAATAAGTTAAGACATTAAGCTTTCCATTATTTTTAAAAATATTCCCCTCCTACCTCAACGCATGTCAACCAACGATACTGAAGTGTCATGCTATTTTGTATTTCTGTGGCTGCAGTAAGTTTCATTCGATCGAAGCTTTTTTCCAGCAAGAGAAAATTCGAGTTCATGAATAAGCGAAAACCACTTGGTGCTAGATTTGGCGAATATGGTGGGTATATATGATGAGAAGCATAATTTTAAATCTGATATAATCCAGTTTTTCGTGAACGACTTGATTGGGATAGGAAGGCGCGTGGAAGAGAATTTTTTTATGAGCTATTTTCGATCGTTTTTCAAAAATTGCTTTCTTCGATTTCTTTAATAGATAATACGATTAATTATTTATCTCTTCATAAAATAAACTATTAAAATGATCGTTTTTGAATTTAAAAATTGGTAGCCCATTACTTTATTTATCAGTAAATAAACAAACTCTCAACTTAGTCTGTCAAATTTTTCAACACCTGGTACTCACAAAAAACAGCAAACATTGGAAAGTTGGAGACATGAAGGCACTGACATGAATGTCAAAGAACGTTCCTAAATATAATGTTCAAATGTTATACTCAAGATGATATAATTTTACGTAATTAAAATTGTACTACATGTACGTTTTTCAAAACTGGTTTTTTGAATTTGTCTAGTAGATAATACAAATAATTGTTTGTCCCTTTGTAAGATAATCTATTAAAATTACCTTCTTCGATTCCAAAAATAAGTAGCCCGCCATATGAAAATGTCTTGGCTTTCTTCGGCAGAACGTTAATATGTTGCGTCCACTGTTGAGATCATCGTTTGAATTCAGGAATATACTTGTGAAACCAGGCTTCATCAATCGTAATAAATCTTAGCACAAGACTACTTAATTTTTGTTAATTAGTTGTCAATTCTTCGATCGTTTAAAACAATATTATTAATTCTATTGATCTTATTGAAGTTTTTGATGGCCTGGTTGAACATCATCACAGTAACAAACTGTGACTTTCGAATAGCAATTGCTACCCAAAATTTGATGCATGTCAATTAATACCAGTCCGGCTGAAAAGTCCCCGGTTATTAAATCCATATGTTTTTTAGATAGTACTAACCTTCAAACGAAACGTGTCAAAATTTGACAGCAATCCGACCATTAGTTACTGAGATATTGCGTTACGAGTGAAGCTACTTTTGTTATTTAAAAAAATGAAAAAAAAAGACTTTCGTGTGCTGATAAAGTACTGCTTTTTGAAGGGAAAAATACCGTTGAAGCAAAAGCATGGCTTGATGAGGAGTTTCCGGACTCTGCAACAGGAAAATCAACCATAATTGATTGGTATGCTAAGTTTAAACGTGGTGAAATGAGCACCGAAGACGGCGAACGCAGTGCACGACCAAAAGAGGCTGTTACCGACGAAAACATCAAAAAAGTTCGCAAAATCATTTTAAATGACCGTAAAGTAAAGTTGATCGAGATAGCTGACATCCTAAAGATATCAAAGGAACGTGTTGGACACATCGTGCATGAATATTTGGGCATGCGGAAGCTCTGTGCAAAATGGGTGCCGCGCGAGCTTGTATTCGATCAAAAACAACAACGAGTTGAAGATTCTGAGCTGTGTTTGAAGCTGTTAAATCGTAATAAAACCGAGTTTTTGCGTCGATATGTGACAATGGATGAAACATGGATTCATCACTACACTCCAGAGTCCAATCGACAGTCAGCCGAGTGGACTGCACGCGATGAACCGGCTCCAAAGCGTGGAAAGACGCAACAGTCAGCTGGAAAAGTTATGGCGTCAGTTTTTTGGGATGTGCATTGAATAATTTTCATAGATTATCTTAAAAAGGGCCAGTCCATCAACAGCGAATATTATACAGCGTTATTGGACCGTTTGAAGAACGAAATCGCAAAAAAACGGCCCCATATGAAGAAGAAGAAAGTGCTGTTTCACCAAGACAATGCACCGTGTCACAAATCAATGAAAACAATGGCCAAATTAAGTGAATTGGGTTTCGAATTACTTCCCCTTCCACCGTACTCTCCAGATGTAGCCCCCAGCGACTATTTCCTGTTTGCAGACCTCAAGAGAATGCTCGCCGGGAAAAAATTTAGCAAGGATGACGAGGTGATCGCCGAAACTGAGGCCTATTTCGAGGCTAAAGACAATTCGTACTACAAAAATGGTATCGAAAAGTTGGAAGAACGCTATAATCGGTGTATCACCCTCGAAGGCAACTATGTTGAATAATAAAATCGAGTTTTGCCAAAAAACTGTGTTTTACTATGGTAGACCGGGGACTTTTCAGTTCGACTGTTATTTCAGATATTTGTTCCTTAAAAAAATATTTGATTTGCACAACAAACTGTGAGCTTAATTAAGCATTTTCGGATTTTCTATTTTCCATCACGCTGCTGTAATTTTCAAAATACAACGTCAGCAATTAATCAAGTTTCACTTGCCATCAGCAAGAAAAATAGCAAAAATGGAATATATTTTTTTGCATTTTTGTGATCAGCTGGATCACTGGAAAGTATAGAACAAATTTCATTAAAAATATTATATTGTAATGAACTCTGTAGTTTGGATTTAATTGTCCTGTGTAACAATGCGGTCTTCAAGTATGTAATTATCACGCTTAGAGACATTTAGGTCCAAAACTGGTAATATGATAACTTTTGGCGAGTCCTGTATGTATTTCGAGAAAAATGTATTTAAGTGTCACATTGAAATTGCATCAAATTAATACAATGTGTGCACATGACGCCACGGATTTCTTTTCCACCGTTGTCATCGTTTCGTTTTTAACAGGACCACCGTGTAAAACCGGAATTTATGATTTTCTGTATTATTTTACTAAGTATTTTCTATTATTGAATTATTTTGTAAATAAATAAACTGTCAACTAACTCTGTTAAGTCGTTCAACACTTGGCCCTTATAAAAGCAGCAAACGTTTTAATGTTTTTTCGATGAGGATAAAATGAAGGTTATTTCAGTCAAATCACCGAATAACAACACAAGAAATTTCTGCAAGATTAAATTCGTCGACGTCGATTAAATTCGTCGACTATTCATGATTATATGACACGACTTGGTTTCACGTCAGAGCTGAATATTTGGATCCCATAAATCTCAAAATATCACCCTTCTTAAACACAGGAATAATATTAATTGTTTCCCAAACATTTGCGAGTGTATGTGTGTTGACCATTACGTTAAACAAAATCACGAGAGGGTAGGCCAATACTACAACACAATCTCGAACTATAGAACCGGGAATATGATCGTTACCACAAGTCCGGCTCGGTTTCAGTCTTGCAGAACTTGACTTTATACAATATTATCCGTGGTAATAAGACCAATACCAAATGAAGGGCAGTTATTAAATTTGGGCGGTAAAATATTAAAATTAAAAATTGACTACCTTCGAGTAATCATTAGCAAAACCATTCACAATATCATCTCTCTCTCTCGACTACGCAAATATCTTGGAATTCTAGAATTGAAGCTTTACGGCCGATGAATTTCCAAAACGCTTTCTTGTTTGTCATTACATCCGATTCAATTTGCGTTTTACGGTACATATATCGTAGGCCGACTGCAATTTCTGTTTAAATTGTAAACGCGCTTTACTAAACTTTCCATAAAAAACTAACGGCTCCATTTTTAAAATAATATTCTTTATTATGGATGAGACGTTCAACTTCATTTGTGAACGAAGGTGGATAATTGCGGGTAATCGTCACAACTTTGGGAATATGCTCGTCAAAAATTGAGTCAATTGCGAAAAACGTAGAATTAAGTTCCTTAGTCAAGTCATGGATATGTGCGTCTCAAGATAGATATACATTCATCAAAATTCATACCCAAGCATTTGAAATGAATTGCATTGTGGAGTGACTTGACATTTAAGTTGAAATAACTGCTTTAAATAGTTTTGTTGCTAAAAGATATTGCGGATGTGTTATGCTTACTAAAATCTAAATTAAATAATGGTTTAGCACCATCTGTAGATCCATTTATGTTACTCTCTGCCTGTCAATATTTGAACTTCCTCTTAATAGAAAATCAAATAACCGCAATTTTTTCATTTTGATTTTTTTTTGATTTTACACAATGGTAGATTGTTATCTCTTCTGTTAATTTCGAAGTTTCTTATTTTGTAATCTATATTTAATAAATTATTAATTCGAACAAAGTGTTTTTGGTTAGGTATTTTATCAGATGTATTTTATAAATTATTAATTTTTTTTTCGGAACGCTTATTACAAAATCAGTATTCCCATATTGTATTTACCATTGTTGAATGGAGCTTTACAAAACAGAAAATGGAACGCAAGGATTGTGACCATATGCGTTCGTTTGCAATTTGCGAAGCATTAACATTGAATCGGCGTCAACAATACCTCGAATTAGGAATGTACATACATACATCGCATTTTATCCGTTCCATGTTGGTTTACAAAACGTTGCAAAACCCTCTGGAAATAAAATACATATTAATACAGAAGACTGAACTGTCTGTACGATAATAATGAATTATTGCTCCATTGTACAGTAAATCATTGCATTAATACAGTAAAATTAAATTAATAGGATTCATTAACGTGTAAATATAGTCGGACAGGTACGTATTCGCCCACCTAGAATATTTGTGCTATGAAACTGGATTTGAAAAGTGAAGATGTTACACAAAAGTATTCACGCCAAAAGAAAATATCGTTCTTAATCCGGCTCGTAGGTTTACCTGATGGGTGTCTATAATTTGTTCTGGACTTCCGGGCTAGAACCGCGTCTTTGGCACTGCTGCTTGACTTACCGATGTTTCGTTCACTTTTGTAGGATACGTCCTGTTTTATTTAAATAAGAAGAGGTGTATTAAATGTATTGATAATATATTATGCTTTACATGAAACTACAACGTGTATATATTGTAACGCTATTGGGTTTTTAATGACAGCTAAGTCAACCTGGACACTTGATGGTTCATTTGCCCTAAAACGCACTAAATTCCAATTGCTTTTTCGTCTTCAGTTGCCCTTTCCAATCATTCCCCAACACGTCTTCAGGAGTACGTTGTATCTACAGTAAAGTTGTTTTGAAAGAGGGGTTTGCTAGGTTTCTATGGGTTTTCAGAATTTACGGTTGTAATAATATGGGTTGCTGGATAGAATTTGGATGCTCCGATTTGCTAGGCTTCTATGGATACTCAGAATTTACGCTTGTATTAATATGGGTTGCTGGATAGAATCTAGACTGAATCAAATTGAATTTCGTGTTCGCTTTCCAACCTGTGTGTATAACGCGTGTGCTCAACAATACGAATGAAAACCGAACGCTTTATTTCATCAATATACACACTGTCAACACGAATACGAAGTTCTGTAAGCATCAGGGGTTTTTAGATATTTACAATCTTTGGGAAAAAAGGGTTCAATAGTGTGGAATGGAGTTTAAAGGTAGTTTTGATATATTTTATTAGGATCCTACTGTACTTTAGAGTGTTTTTAGTAGTTCCATAATTTTTCGAGGCGAATTTTCTTTTCAAGAACTGAAGCAATCGACTTCTTTCCAATAATGTCCTTTTGCGTTTGATATTTTAGGATGAATTGTTGATAGAGTAATAAATGAACTGTGTAGGACACTTACGATGTACTATACTACTACTGTCTTTATTACTTCATTGTTTTGCAATGGACGATTTTGGGCAGGTGAAACTACTGTACAAAGGGTACTAGGAAAGTTTTGCAATATGACGCAATAATGAATCGTACGAAGCTGCTTGTTGTTCCATGTTGAGACATGTTTATACGTGCATAGTAGCCGCCGCGCCATGTCGTACAAACAAACAAAGTTTGGGTCTTTGATGATGAGAACACACCCGTAGTTTTCAGAAAATCCCGATCCGTAAAGAAGAAAATGATAGCTGTATTTTTCAAATCGAGTTTTGGACACAGCCACAGCTAAGTGGTATACAGTGCCTGCCTAAAGTCATTGGATCTATGAAGAACCTGCGGCCAAAGTCAAGAGTGGACACCTAGTTCCTCCATCACGATAATGCTCCAGCTCACCGCGCCAAAGCCTTCACCTAATATTTGACCACGACAGGATTGAAACTTCTCGAGCACCCTCCCTACAGTCCAGATCTTGCTGCCTGCGACTTTGCACTGTTCCGGCATGTGAAAATGAAGCTGAAAGGGAGGCGGTTTTCCAGTGATGAGGACCTTCTGCGGATCTTGTTCTTGGTCCCGCATGTGAAAATGTAGCAACGAGTGCGCTTTACTTCCTAGCGAAACTTTGCAGAACTGGTTTAAAGATTGGTTTCGAAGGATCGAGAGGTGTATTGAGTGTAGAGGAAATTATCTTGAAAAAATTAAATAAACAAAGCTGTATTGCAAAACTTTCCTAGTACCCTTTGTACAATTTTCGAAAGAATTACTTTTGTATTATTTACAATAAATATTTTGCGCTAAACTTTACTTTGTTTTCATATACAACGAAAAACGTTATATTCGCAGTAGGGGGAAATATTTTGGACAGGAATTGTATGTGTTATTTGCTTTAAAATCCAATAAATACTTATTTTTGTGCAGACTTACGCTTAAATGGACACTAAGTTGTAATATAACCTAACGAAATGCTCTGGTATTAATGTTATCTGACAATATTGCGTCCATTCAATTGAATATTTATGCAATTCTCCTAGTTTAAGGCAGTCTTTTAAATTTAATTTCTAATTTTGTACTTGTATTAACTGTTCGTATACCCTGTATATGGTTAAAAATCCAAAACAGAGATAAGATCTTGGCGTTAAGATAAGGTCTTGGCGTTGATTTTCTGGAATGTTTTAATATTGCATGCCTCCATTGCGTACATTTCAGACCGAAGTTAAGTAATATACTTCGTTCGGAACTAGTTAGGAATATATCCTGCATTATTCATGTCGGTGAATTATGTTTTTTCAAAATGTAAAAGTATAATTTTACTCGCGCACGCCGGCTTATATGTTCGGGCGGAACCTTTTCGCAAATTTATGCAATCTGCTTGTGTTACTTTTTCTTTTCTAATTGCAAATTTTTGCTGTTTCTCCTGTTTAATATTGTAATACGAAGATTGTTTAACGGTAAATGAGACTACTAACACTATCTTTCAGAAAATTTGGCATATTTCAATTCTGTTATCTTTTATAGGATGGCACGTAAAATTTAGTTACGATAGTGTACAGATCTTCTTCTGGGCTTCCGGGCTGGAACAGCGTCACTGGTATAACTGCCGACGTTTCGTACCCACTCGTATGGAAGATCTTCAGGGCTCACCTATTGCTACTGTTAGTTGCACTACTGCTACAGCGACAGTACTACTGCTACTGTCGCACTGAAACTGAGTTTCAGTGGGACTGACAGTAGCAGTAGTTGAGCCCCGAAGATATCCCATACGAGTGGGTACGAAACGTCGGCAGTTATACCAGTGAGGCGGTTCCAGCCCAGAAGAAAATAGTATGGACCACGATTGCGGAAGTCTACGTACCAGATTAATAATGTACAGAATCTTCCCGGGAAATAAAAAAGTATATTTGCTGAAGAATATCCTTGATCTTAAAAAAACACAGACAGATTCTTAATCGATCTCCGAGTTTACGTATTTTGGCTCGCTGATTATGATAACAAAACCACAGTTCTGCTTCTCTTTTGTTTCCTAAGATATTCGAAAGAAAGTGTTTTGGATCTTGAAATCGTGAAAAAAGACCAAAAAATCGCAAATTTTAAGCGAACAAGGCTTCACACTGTTTTCATGAGCATCCTCGAAAACGTCTGAGCATTTTCCGGGTCGAAATTCATGTACGAAAGCTTCTCGAATTTTTTCGCAGTCAAAAAGCTTATTACACTACGAAATTCATACTTGGCGGGTTCGTTAATTTTGTCACACATTTTTAAGACGCACAAATAAACAGAACCTAACGAAGACTGGCGCGAAAGAATGGGAAGAAACGGCGGCAGCGGTGAGAGAACAGCGCGGCTTGTCAGATCAAAAGGTTCTTTACTTCTTACTCTTGCATGTATATATAACATCTGTTGATAAACATTATTAAAATTTCGATATTGTCCACGGGCATTATATTTGAGTTACTTTTCTTTGTACAAAAAATATACGAGGGTGGTCTGATAAGCTTCCGATCTCTACGTGAAGATGGCAGCACTCATCAATAAAAGCTAGGTCAGGTACTCACCAAAGTTTCAGCCATTTTGGACGCACAGTTGTTATTTGACAGTCGTTTGAGTGAGTCGATGTTAGTGTTTTTTTGAAAATGGAAAAAATCGAGTATCGAGCTGTCATTAAATATTTGTTTTTGAAAGGCAATACGCCTACGCGGACTCTGTGTACGGGGACTCTGTACCACCATTTACCATAGTGAAATTTTGGGGAGCAGAATTTAAACGTGGCCGTAAGAGCTTGGGAGACGATGAACGTTCGGGACGTCCAAAAACTGCAACTACTGACGATAACATCGCTAAAATTCATCAATTGGTGCTAGACGACCGTCAAATTAAAATGAGAGAGATAGCAAAGGCTATGAATAAGTACAAAAAACGTGTCTGTCACATGTTAAATCAAGATTTATGCATGAGAAATCTGTCTGCGCGTTGGGTGTCGCGTTTGCTAACGTTAGACGAAAAACGTGTTCGAATGAACATTTCCAACGTTTTGTTGGCGCAGTTGTGGTGCAATAAATTCGAGTTTTCGATTAATTACTGTAGATGAAACTTGGATACACCATTATATGCCCGAAACAAAAATACAGTCAAAACAGCGAAATGCAAAGGGGGAGTCGGCTCCAAAAAGTAAGAACTGTTTTCTCAGCTGGGAAAGTGATGGCGACTGTTTTTTTGGGATAGTCCTGGAGTTATCTTAAACGATTTCAGGAGCATACTACGCATCCTTGCTTGACAAGTGAAGGCAGAAATTGTGGAAAATAGGCCACATTTACAGAAAAAGAAAATCCTGTTTCACCAAGAAAACACGCCGTCTCACACCTTAGCGGTTACCATGGCAAAAATCCACGAATTATGGTTTGAACTGCTTGACCATCCGCCTTACTCACCAGATCTAATCCCAAGCGACTTCTTTTTGTTCCCTCATCTAAAAATTGCGCTCGGAGAACAGGAATTTTCTTCAAATGAGGAGAACAATTATTTTGCAGAGAAAAACGCCGAGTACTATTCGGACGGGTTAAAAAGATGGGAGCATCGCTGCGAGAAGTGCGTAGAGTTACAAGGAGACTATGTAGAAAAATAAATATAAATTTTAAGAAAAAAATTTCTTGTATCTTTGTTAGGTCGGAAAGTTTTCAGACCACACTCGTATGTAAAACTTCTCTATTGAGTAGTAACGTTTTATTCGTTATTTACTTTTTGAAATAAATACAGTATATTTTTTTATATAAATTCAATTTATCAATTTTTACTTCAGAGATAATTTTTCTAAATAATTTAACTCTGCACGTAGGCAATTTTACAAAAGCACTATCTACAGGTAAAGACTATTTTTTACAATTTAAAAATATATATAGGTTTTCATATTATATAAAAGTCGCATAGAAGATAATCTAAAGGTTGCAATTAGAATATTAATATAATGGATATGAGATTGGTCTTGAATCTTTCGAGATAAGCCCGAGTTTGCGATTGGTTCGACCTGACTGCATTGCGTAAAACCTCTAAGAATTATTATATTTCACGGTGGAAGCGCCTTCTCTTCAGAAATTTCTCATTATCTTCCACTCATGAAATCACAAGGTACATAATAGAACTGTTAGAATAAACGATGTCTTAGGATGGCGTATAATTTATCTAATGTTAGTTCTCTTGGCTATAGCCGTAGATTTTCTTTGCAAATATGCGGCTACATTGTATTTTCACTACATATGTATATTGGATAAAACGTAGATGTATATTGTAAAGTTACTATTAATTAACAGTATTTTTGTAATTTAAACAATTTATAGAGAACGGAGGTTAGATTTAGAGAGAATTGACTTATATTTTACTTGCATTTTGGTTATGGTTGTTCATAGTTGTATTGTATTTATCGGGATGACTTTTTGGCGATAGTAAAATCAAATGTTTAAATAAAAGAAATAATTTTCTAGTAATTCGTTAGAACTTCTATATATATATACCTCTCTGGTAACAAATAATCTCAACACTAATTACAAATATGTCTTAATCAACTCTAATTGCTAATATTGCTCTTCACGTATCAAAGTCAGTATCACTAATGATCTTCACGTACGATTCCGGGCGCTTACATATACGCCTGGTAGTCGTAAATGTTGTACTGGAACACAGACTCTCTCGAACCATTTTCATTGTCTTTCGGAGTTTTTCGAAGTTTCTGTGTGTGTAATTAATTAATAATAATTATTAATATTAATAATCGACACGTAGCTATTAAAAGAAACAGTAATATAAATAATTTAAACGAGAAATGATGTAAAACATATACAAGGTTGTACATTTCACACGGTATATAGTCACTCAGAATTGAGTTGAATTGAATATCCTTTAGTGGATATGAGGTGTCTGTCTAGTCATTCCATCTTTCCTTTGTTCTATATATTGTGGTTTTTTAATTTTTTAAACCATCTCCATGGTCCCCACCTATTTTTATACTCTCCATATTTGAAATAATAAAACTTGGTCTTCCATTCTCATTTTTAGCCTTCCTTTTTTGCTAGGTTAATTTACTGGAGACTGTGGTTGATTAAATTAATCACTAAAGGTTAATAAAACCTCTTTTCACAATGATTTTCGTATTCTGTATTCGTATTTCGACGACTAAGTTGTCATCATTAGCAGATAATTAATCACAGAGTCGCACCTGGATCTACATAGTGTGCGTTTGGCTTTTGGACGCGAAAGTTCGATACGGACTTGTTTCTGTTATCTGCTCATGCTGACAAATTATTTGTCGACATACGTATACAGCGCACAAAAATCATTGTGGAAAGGGATTTTATTAACCTTTAGTGATTAACTTCCTTTTAGTCTCTTTTCAGTTTATATCCAATAAGTTATCTTCTTTATAATAGGTGTTTCCTTGTGTCAATATTCTCGTACCGTCTTATTCTTTGAGATTTTAATATTTTTAATCCTTTTAGGATTTTTCTTATTTCAATATTAATCAACTGCTTATAGTTTTTATCGTTTGTTTTCTTTGAGCCATGAATTTGTTTTCTGTTCTTTTTTTGTAAAATACATCGTCTCTGCTCCATATCTTGTCACTGAATTGCTGTACGATATATATTCATTTTTGTATTTGGCCTAATTTCTTGCTGGTCATTAAAGTTTTCTAACTATAGCAAGTAATATAACTATTATAATTTTTTGTGCGCTCGCGGTGCCTCTGTTATTATTATTGGTTGTCATGGTTCCCAAATATTTGTAGTTATTAATTTGTATTCATCTTTGTTTCTGTCGTTCTTAAATGTAAATGAAATTGTGTTTTTCTTTATTCTGTATTTAAATTGTTGTTGTTTTTTAGTTAGTTTAGTTTCGCAAGTATACTGAAATTAAAAAATGATGCTCAATCGACTATTTTTAAAATTAAATTTATTATCAATTTTGTAAAATATTAGTCAATTGTTTTGAGTAGTGTATATTTGGGGGTTATTTGTCAAATAAGGTCCGTTTTTTAATAAGAAGGAAACTACTTTAAATATCATTAAAATATATTTAATTCAATATTCTACATACTTTCATTTCTTTTTCTACATAATTTCCATATTTGTTCAAACATTTGTCATGCCGTTCAACAAGTTTTTGGATTCCGAAGTCAAAGAAATCCGTCGCCTGTGAAGAAGCCCAATCCATGACTGCAGCTTTCACTTCTTCGTCGCCATTGAATCGTTGACCATCAAAAATCCCTTTAAGTACCGAAACAGGTGAATATCACTGAGTGGAAGTTGTTATTTCCATTCGAAAGACCTGATTATACCTTGTGTTTATGCAGAAACTGTAGTATTGCATTGTCATGGAGCAACATTACACCGGAAAACAGTAGGCCACGCCGCTTGTTTTATATGGCACGCTAAAGTTTTCTCAAGGTCACGCATATCAGAATTAATCGTTATGCCCCTCGACATAAAAGCCACTAATAAAATCCCTTTGTTGTCCCAAAAGTCAGTTGCTATGACCTTTTGTGCTGAAATTGTTTGCTTGGTTTTCACTCTGGTTGGCGACGATGTGTGTCGTCATTCCATTGACTGTCGCTTGGATTCAGGAGTGATATGAGACACCCAAGTCTCGTATTCTGTTATGATCTGGTCCAAAAATTCATCTTCTTGCCGATCATATCAAGACAAAACCGATAAAGCACAGCTCAATCGTTTTATTTTCTGATCGTCTGAAAACAGTCTTGTAACCCAACGACAACACAATTTTCGATACTTCAGTTTCTCAGAAACAATGATGTACAAAACTGACCTTGAAATTTATGAGAAATTAATAGATAATTTTGAAATCGTGGATCGTAGGTTCTCTTGAATTTTGTTGTCCACATAACGAACCAAATCTTCAAAAATCAAAGGGAGTCGGTCTAGGCGTGACTTATCATTACATTAACCCATCCGTCTCTTAATATTCTGACCCACTTTTAAACTTTACTATCACTTATAGCATTATCATCGTACACGTCACAAATCTGGCGGTGAATTTCCCCTGTTGCCAAGTTTCTTGCACCCAAGAATAGAATTGCAGATCATATCTCATAGTCGGCGGACGAATCAATTTTCTTAAATATTATAAACTTCTACAATTCACCAGACACACGATACGGCCACAACTAGTGTCTAAACGCGCAAAACATACTAGGAGCAGACGCGTATGCGCACTACCGCAATCTCGCGTTATTCTCACTCTCATTCATAAACGCAAATTACTTAAAAAATAACCCTCGTAGCTTCGGTTTAACTCTTTGGCACTGTAATTACAAACATACTTATTAATTCATAGATGCATGTGAAACATTTAAGCTTATAATCGCTCTATTTGGAGTTGTTCATGTCGCTATGTAATTACCAAAACCTAAAGGTTCCTTCGTCTTTTTCGTATTTATTGACGGGTAAATTCGATGGTCTGCTCAGTTAACTTTACCGAACGGGGTCATTATTGGCGATAATGAAGTCTATTAATCTTACTTAAGATCAGTATAAAACACATGTTTATTATGTTATAAGTATCAATGAAACGAAACGGTCGAGTAATTAGCTTGTGAGCTATGAAAGGACAGGTTATATTAATTGTTTACGAAAACGAGGTCACGACATACAATACGCTTTCTACAAATCGGTGTTTTTTTTTGTTTTTGCGTTAAATA
This sequence comes from Dermolepida albohirtum, assembly GCA_031893035.1. NCBI lineage: Eukaryota > Metazoa > Arthropoda > Insecta > Coleoptera > Scarabaeidae > Dermolepida > Dermolepida albohirtum. Next base: position 121,599 of record JAVIWB010000276.1, on the reverse strand, counting down.
AGAACTGTTCGAGTTATAGAGTTATATTAAATTATTCATGATTATTATATAATTATGTAAATGTACACAAATGTTCGTAAAATTCTTAGTTTAATTAAAAAAAATACGAATACAAACGATGCAATTACAATTTTTTTAATCGAAAATAAGTATATACTACTGTGGGAAAAAAATAGTAAGACTTTGTTTATAATTTTTAAATTCTTAATTTATTCTTCCATATCTATTTCGTTCCCCTCAAAGTAATCCCCCCTGGCCCCAATACACTAGTACCAACGTTTCTTCCAATTCGCGAAACAGTTGTTAAAGTCAATTTCAGGAATAGCCTTCAATGCGCGTAGCGATTCACGTTTAATGTCTTCAATTGAATTAAAACGGTTTCCCCAGAGCGGTCGTTTGAGTTTGTTAAATAGAACGAAGTCGCATGGAGCTAAATCAGGCGAATACGATGGTTGCGGCACGATATTGGTTGAAAATTTGGCGAAAAACTCACGAAGAATTAATGCAGTATGCGACGGTGCATTATCGTGGTGCAAAAACCAAGAGTTGTCGGCCCATAATTCTGGCCTCTTTTTACGAATAGCATTGCGCAAACGACGCATAACACTCAAATAGTATTCTTTGTTGACAGTTTGGCCGGTCGGAAGGAATTCGGAGTGCACCACACCTCGATAATCGAAGAAAACTGTCAACATAACCTTGATTTTTGACTTGTTTTGACGTGGTTTTTTGGGCTTCGGCTCACCTTTGATACGATATTCGGCCGATTGCTCGTTTGGTTCCGGGTCGTAAGCGTAGATCCAAGTCTCATCTCCAGTTATGATGCCTTTCATTTTGTCTTGATAGTCGGAAAGCATTGTTTCACAGACTGTTTTTCGAAAAAATTGAGTGATTTTGGAACAAATCGTGCTTTCACTTTTCTTAGGCCCAAATGATTTTTCAAAATGGTTTTCACTGATCCTGATGTTCCAACAATGCCAGTAAGGTCTCTGACTGTTAATCGTCGATTCTCAAGCACCAATTCCTTGATTCTATTGACGTGTTGATCATCAGTTGATGTTGATGGCCGTCCTGGACGTGGTTCGTCATCAACGGGTTCTCGACCCTCTTTGAATAATTTGTACCAATCGAAAACACTTGCTCGCGACAAACAATTATCACCGAAGGCCTTTTGCAACATTCTGAACGTTTTGGCACTAGAAATTTGATTCCTTACACAAAATTTAATGGAACTTCTTTGTTGAATAATTTCGCTCACTGTAAAAATCGCCGAATGAACTTTTTGTACTTCAGAAAGACAAGCGTATACTAAACACTAATGATTATTTTGATGTGACATTTGGCACAGATGTCACTGACAGTCATACCAACCTAGAAAAAAAATATTTCGACGAATGGGTTTTCGCGCGAAATTTAAAAAGTCTTACTATTTTTTGCCCACAGTAGTATGTGTAAATTAGGACGTTGATATAGAACAAATAAGGAATTCGGTTTGCTAATAGACAGCAATTTAAATTAATGTTTTTCATACAAAATTAATTAGCAACCGTCAATTTCTGTAACTAAAAAACAACTTTTCTAAGTGAAGAAAACTAACAAACGGTTAGTTCAACAAATTACCGCACTTCACTGATTCTTTATTGTTTCGAAATTCTTCCAGCGTGTAGAAGACACTTTTGGAAAGATACTTTCCTAAATATTTGAAAGCCAATTAATTGTTTTAGGTAGTTTACTATATATTTTGTTCCTCAAAAGTCAACACGATCTTAAATAGACGAAATGTGTGCTATGGCGTTTCTAGATCACTTTTTGACTTTGTATTATAATTATATGTGTTTATTTTTTGTTAATCGAGCCTGATTTTTATGCAGGGTTTTGATAATTAAGAGCATATATTCATAAAGTAGAATAAGTATTCTTTCTTGTGTAAATACTGGCTTACATGATTGATCTCTCTTTGGGTCAATCAATATCCTTATTGCTACGCTTTTCTAGTAAGGAAATGCTTTTAGCTTCTGATGTCATTCACCAGAACTGTAATTCATAAATACTATGCTGTAAAAATTAAAAATTTACGAAATATATAATTTTCGAAGTACTATGGGTCGATATGCTTTTAATTCTTGTAATACTAAATACAATCCCGCAGCATTCTTTGACCACTCGCTCTTCTTACAAAAACACGCTTTGATTGTCCAAACACTTCAAACTTTGCTTCATCAGCCCATAAGACATTTTTCCAGTTATCCAGTGTCCAATCTCTATCTGTTTCCCATTGTTGTCGTTTCGCCTGTTTTCTTACAGCAATACGGCCCTGATGATTTGCAGTTTTTAATCTTCTTTTCACCGTAGTAACAGGAATTTTTTGGCACGGTCGCGATTCATTTCAACGGCGTTTTCGGATGCTGTCAGTCGCCTCAACAATTTTATACGCTCATCGTCGGCGTGAGATGTTATTTGCTTACGACCTGAACGTGCCGGATCTCTTAAACGTGCATTGATGTCGCCGAATGATGTCACTAACATCATTCGGTATTTATTATTAACATGTGTCTCTTCGGTAATTTGAAACACTGAATAACTTTATTGATGAAAAGCAATAATTACAGAACGTTTTTCTAAACTTATTGGTTTTGCCCTCGGCATTTTAAGTTCACATAAAAATAGAAATACTCTCATCAGTGATGTGCACGCTAGTAAGTTTATTTGAAAACTAATGCATATTTCGGTACACAAGACTCTTTGGGGCGAGGGCAGGTAAGTTTCGCAAGTTTTTTGCTTACAATATTATCTCAATAATAATCATATTTAGAGTGGTACGGATTATTGCAGGAATTACCGCAATGTAGGTGCTCTAACAGGTATACGAGGGTAGTTTGACAAGTAGTGAGAATAGAATAGAAAAGTGAATTTTTTAAATACAAAATAAGTTTTATTTTTCAACATATTCTCCTAAAAGAGCAATACATTTATTCCAACGGTGCTCCAATGCCCTTATGCCATATCCAAAATGCGATTCCGAAAGGCTTGCAAAATACTCATTTACGAAGATGATAAACTCGACGTTAGACAAAAATATCTTTCCATCTAGTGCCCTTTTTAATTTTGGAAAAAGGTGGAAGTCGGAAGAGACTAGATCCGGCGAAGAGGGCGCATGCGGTACTAATTGGAAATGCAACTCGTGGATTTTGGACATCGCAACTGTGCTGGTATGCGATGGAGCGTTGTCTTGGTGAAACAGAATCTTTTTCTTTGCCATTCCTGGCCATTTAGCATGAACCTCAACATTTAATTTTTGTAAAATTTCTGCATAATATTGTCCGTTTATTGTGGCACCTTTCTGAAGGTAATCGGTAATCAATGAGCAAAATGCCCTTTGAATCCCAAAAAATTGATGCCATCACCTTGTTTGCCGATAAAGTGGTTATTGCTTACTTTGGAGGTGCAGAACCACGTTCTAACCATTGCTTCGACTGTTGTTTAGTTTCGGGTGTACTGTAGTGTATCCAAGTTTCATCGCAAGTAACAAATCGCCTACACAAATCAACCGGATTCCGCTTATAAAGGTTCAAACACTCACTGGAAATGCGCAAACGAGTGAACTTTTGATCAGTCGTAAGCAATGGCGGCACCCATCTTGCCGAAAGCTTGGAAAGGCCCAATTCTTTCGTTAAAATGTGGTGTACGCGTTCTGTTGAAATGTTTACCATGTCTGCTATCTCTCTCACTTTGAGTCGTCGATCTTGCGTAATAATATTATGGATTTTTATAATCATTTCCTTAAAAGTCACGATTTTGGGTGCTCCAGAGCGCGCTTCATCAACACAGCTTGTTCTACCACGTTTAAATTTATTTACCCATCTACTTATTATTTCGGATGATGGAGCAGATTCACCTAATATTTCCCGTAACTCATCTTTTATTTCGGTAGCTTTCATACCCTTAGTTACGAAGTATTTAATCACCGCACGATACTCTGCTTTATCCATTTTAACAAAACGACGTGTTGCTTCTTTTTCAATCAGCTGTCAAAAATAAACTAATCAACCGATTTGTCTAAATATCGGAATGTAAACATATAAATAGGCAACCTATATTACAGTGCATTTGTTTTACAAATTAGAGCGCCACCTATGTGTCATTCTTACTACTTGTCAAACTATCCTCGTATTTTCCTGCGATTGGTTATAAATCTCGTAAAGGACCTAATATAAATATATTATTTATATTTAAACGCAATTTTATTACAATATTTTTTAAAAGAGTTTACTAAATTTGACTAGCTGTCCGAACTAATATGGACGGTAGTGTATGTACCTTAAAATCAATTTTAGTGTAATTTTATATAGAGTTTCCTTTAACTAGATTGCAATGGGAATAGCAAATTACGCTACAAATTAAACTCAGTAACTAGAACATTTCGAATTAATTATTCACTCGTCAGACATCTGCTCCACACTTTATTGACTGAAATTAAATTTATTTCATCTGCCCGGTTTGACCGGCGATTTTATAAAATTACTCCAAACCTCGTCCTAGGATAATACGGTTTACAGACCGAAATTGCCAGCACTTTCAATGACCATTGTCCCTCAACGTTTGGTTAAACATTAAATTGCCCATTATTATCGAACAATAAATCAAAAAGTTATAGAAACACTTTTAATTTCATGTTATTATTTCGTAGCTGCGTAATTGCTGGGGTGACCGAAGTCCTCCCCTTTTTTTTTATTGTGATTTCAACTGACCGTTGGCGTTTTATTAATAAGTAAGGGCTCGCGTTCTGTTTATTTTGTAAAGAGTTTCGTTTCAAAATTGGCTGCTAAATGAACAACACCGAAAATAAAATAAATATCAAGTTGGAGAATTGGGTCGTTCATGAAGAGTCACTCGTTTGAAATTTGATTTATTCAGGCGCGTGTTAATACGAATTTAAATTATTAACGAGAATACAATTAAATAAATGTGGCTGGAAATGCGTTTTTGCTTAATTGCAATTAAATTTGTATTTCAATGTTATGTTTCACTGAATTGCTGTTATTTCAAAGAGGCCTTTATAATTACGATCGTTAAAAATCATTCTGCGCGTGATTCATTTTTTATTCTCTTTTATTTTATATTACTGGTTGTAAAAGTATCATTTACGTTAACATTTTACATATTTACATCTGCTGCATATAAAGGTGTTTCAAATTGCGTGTTTTTTTTAATAATAAATAAAATATAGATGGCGCACTGAATTTATCTGGGTATGGCTTCGTACACGGTGTAACAACGCATTCAAATTGTTGAATTATTTTATGAAAATCAGCGTTCTGTGAAAAGAGTTTTTAGAAAATTTCGTGAATTTTATGGTTTACATAATCGTCTATCTGGTAGAATTATTCAAAAATTTCAAGAGTCTGGTTCCGTGGAAGACCAGAAAAGTGAAAAATACAGTCGTAATAGTCGTTCACAAGAAAATATTGGTTTGGTTCGTAAAGTGTTACTGAAGATCCTGAAATGTCCATTAGACGACGTTCACAACAACTTGGACTTAGTGGATCAACAACATGGCATATTTTACACAAGGATTTAGCTCTGAAGGCATACAAGGTTCAAATAACACAGGAACTGAAGCTATTAGATCATTTAGAACGTCACTTATTTGTCAGTTTCATCAATGAACAAGAAGCTGATTTTTCTCAAAAAATAATGTTTTCCGATGAGGCACATTTTGAATTTGGTGGCTATGTAAAAAACAAGATTGCCGTAGCTGGAGTGAGGAAAATCCACGAATTATTCATGAGAAACTTATGCATCCTAAGCGAGTTACTGTTTGGTGTGCATTATGGTCAGGTGGTGTAATTGGACCTTACTTCTTTGAAAATGCTGCTGATGAAGCTGTAACTGTCAATAGTGATCGATATCGTCGAATGGCGCTACACCTTTGCACACGAATCAATTGATTTATTGAGAGAAAAATTTCCTGGACGTGTAATCTCAAGAAACGGTGATGTTAATTGGCCACCAAGATCATGTGATTTAACACCGTTAGACTATTTTCTTTGGGGTTATGTGAAAAGTCAGGTTTATAAAAATAATCCACAATCAATTCCTGCTTTGAAAGATGAAATTATTCGTGTCATTGGTCAGATAGAGCCTCAATTATGTCAAAATGTCATTGAAAATTTTAGCAAAAGAGTAGACGTCTGTGGAGCTGCAAGTGGAGGCCATTTGGCAGATATTATTTTTCGCATAAAAATATCATAGCTGTTACTTTAATTACCAATAAAAAGTTTTTGAAAGTGAATGCAAATTATGGGTTTTATTTATTCTTTAAAAAAACTGCGAAATTTGAAACACCCGTTATTTTAGTAACCCGGGTAGTTTCTTGGTCGAAATTCGGAAATAGAAACTTTTAGATATTTGATTCTGGGCTTTCACCGTATCTCGTTAACTGAAGAACTTTTTGTTAAAAGCACTATTTGCTGCGACACCCGATTCAATCGAAGAACCTGAATATCCCCGAAAAAAGATTTTTGAAAAAATTTATGCTGTTTTGGCTGTCAAACGGTTCGTCGAATTGGGACACGCTTGTTCTCATTTTAATTGTTTCGAAGAGCAGTTTTATTTGGTGAAACCTGAAGGGGGTGAAAAATGTGAAGTTATGGATGTTCTTGATTTTGCTGCTTCATTTAGGTACTTGAAATTGTTGAGTATAGTAGTAGAATCATTATGACAGTAGAAAACGTCTAATTGAAGATGGTTGTCAATGGAGACACAAATTTTACAATCCCGAACCATAAAAGTTAGGAAACGATCTGGTTTAGTCGTCCAGGAATAATCTTTTCTTGAGTTTTCTGATAGCTGTGTTAATGTATATGTACCTTTATATCTGTTCTTTAATAAAAAAGAATTTCTCGAATCATTTTTCTTGAAAAAATATGAAATGGTGGAAGAAAACTACTGCCATGAAATTCACCATAACCATTATTTCCACACTATAGTACAATCTTGTATAAAGTCAAAACATCTGGTTCAGTACATTTCCGTTTTTCGTGTTTTTATGGACTAATAAAAATCAAATGTCGTTAGTATTTTATTTTCATTTTTTGCCAACGAACGCCATGTTAGAATTCCTCTTCAGATGAGTACTGTAATAAGAAGCTTATGCAGTCATCTCCGTCCGAAACGAGTTCTAAATTCAGGAAAAAACTCGTACCGGAAACGCTGCGCACATTCAAGGCTAGCCACTGCAGTAAAACGAAATCGTATTGGCATTGCGCATACACCTACTTATTTCGTTCTTTACTGGGTTTTTTTTTGCAGTTTTCTTCTCCCTCGCGTACGTTCCAACATCCACTTCGGACGGAATGGAGAATATAAAATCGAAATAGTCACGACTTTGAGTTGATTATTCAAGTAAGCAGAAATACAAATGAAATACACACACGGCGGTATATGTACGGGCAGAATTGTCATAGTTATGAGTTTTGACGGCGTAAAGGAGACAGCCGTGAATAATCAAAGGTAACAGTAATTGTATGGTGAATAATAAATCAAGTCAGTGTATTATTGCTTGTTCCATTGTTAGCAAAACGTCCGCGTGTTTACAAAAATATCGCAACGCCCGTAGGTGTTTGTAAAAAAAATAACGTCGTATGGTTCCAATAAGAACTAGAGGCGTTCATACACATCTATGCCATGAATATGTGAAAGCATACTAATGAACGCCACAATGTGTACGAAGTAGAAACGAATTTCAAAGAAATCTATTCCCAGTGTGAAGTCATAGAAGAAGGTCTTGAGTTATGTACTTTTGCTAAAAATTCGAATTATTACTAATTTTAATGTTAATGATTGTTCCAATATATACTTACGCCTTGCAGTGTTAATAGGAGGTACATAAATAATGAATCCTTTTGTTAATTAATTGAATAATGTGGCTTTCACTTGATGAAAATCCATAATAAACTTAAATAAAAAACACTTGCACCATTTTCACATTTTTTATTAAAGAAAATATTATCTTTTGTTTCATCATCACTATGGCTTCTTCAAAAAAGCAGTGATTGTGAAACAACAAAGCCCCCCTCCCCAAACCGTATGGCCTCCCCAAAATTCGCAAACCCAGAAACCCTTACGTCCCCTAGTTAGTACCATAAACGGTCCCACGTATAAACTAATCTAAATATCTCTCCAATATTCCTAATCAATAAATTGGCAATAGTGATTCTTTTATCCAGAACACCGAACTTTTGGTCTAAAGACTAATTGATCTGACGATAAACCGGTAGCATCTAGTAGTTAGCTTTGACGTCGAATGCTTGTTTACCAAAATTCCTATATCCGACACCATACAAATAATCCGACAGTTTACATTCCCTGATAACCAGCTTGAAGATTTGACCGATCTTATAGAAACTTAATCAGTACCTATTTCCAGTTTCGTGGTAGTTACTATGAAGAAATTTCGGAAGCAGCCACGGAGTCTCCTCTTATTTCTGTTGTCTCCAACATATTTATGGAGGCATTAGAACAGCAAATTCTATACTTATATAGCTTAAAAGTGTTGGTTCAGATACGTGCAATACACCTTTGTTGTTTTGCCGCCTGATCGGAATTCCTTGAATACATCCTTATTTTCCTAAATTTCATATTTCCATAAGTTTCACTATGAAAGTTGAATTAGAAGACTCCCTTCATTTCATAAACTTCTTGGTGAACTGTAGTCTTAATGGTTAACCAGACTAAAATTAAGTTTAGTGAAAATCTACATACGCTGAGCAACATCTGTTATTTCATATACGTGAATTACATCTTTATTTCCCTAAATTTTCCTTGTTTTCCTAAATTACTAACATATTTCCATAAGTTTCACTATGAAGGTTGAATCACAAGATTTCCTTTCTTTCACAAACTTCTTGGTGAATCTTGATGGTTCACTAGACTAGAATTAAGTTTACTGAAAACCTTTCTTTATAATCAGCCCAAAAACAGAGTTTCATCAACTTCTTAATTCAAATAGCTTTTAGCATATCTGACCAGCGTTCTCTATCCCAGGAATTAAGTCTCCATAAATCAATATTCTAATCTTAGAGCTACACAACTTAATGCTTAGCATATTTCATCCTCTCTTTCTAGAGCCCATTTGCCATATGTACAGGGCTTAGCTGCGCGTATCAGTGGAAAAATCCTTAAAAACAACATTAAAACCGTCTTTAAACGCCATTCGAAGCTTTCAGACCCCTTTTCAGGGAAAGACCGTAATTCTCTACATGCATCTGATGTGTACAGGATTCCGTAGTTCTGCTGCAATGTATATATTGGAGAAATAAAGCGGTCTGTCAGCAATCACTCGTATTTTAAAGCATGAACGTTGTACTAGGCTGCTGCGCGTAGCCACTTCTGCACTTACAGAGCGTAGGCTTAAAACAGAGCCCTATATCTAATTCAATTTTACAAAAATCCTATCACAATTTAGTCATTATTATGACTGAAAAATCTGTGTATCAATAGAAATTTTAAAACACTCCAAAAATAAACCGCGATGATAGTTAACTATTACATAATACCTGATAAACTCTTATCTCAACCGCAACGCTCTATTGACCCGTGACGCACAACACCATTATATAGATCCACCTGCAACAAACTTACGCCAGTTTCAGTGCAACAACGGCAGCAGTAGCAGCAATTACACTCTGAAGATGTCTCATATCAGTGAAGACGAAACATCTACAACAGAAGTATCGAGGACGCGCTTTCAACTCGGAAGCTAAGATTAGGTAACACCCAACTACGTTTAAAAACTTCATTGTTTTTCGAAATATTCTCCTCGAAGATTAATGCGCTTTTGCATGCGCTCGAATCAACTTTGGAAGCAGTTGTTGCACTCGTTTATTGGTACAATCAAAACCTTTGACCACGCAGTCCGTTTTTAAATTTCGGAAAAGTAAAGGAATCGTTGGGACTGGATCCGAACTGTACGGAGGATAGTCCAACAATTTGACGTTTTTTGCGTTAAAAATTCAACTGTTTTGCGTGCTGTGTGCGAACTTGCACTGTCTTGGTGGAAGATGATTCATCGTTCGGGGTTGGTTTTTCGAAGTTCACCGATAACTTACGGCAAACAAATGGTCGTCTACCAATCGATAGTAGTAGTTCTTTGATCTAGTAGAAGAATTGTTGCTACATCTTTTTGGAGACACTTCGAGAACGGATGACTTTTGTCAGCTTTTCTTCACATTGGAACCCCCAAACAGACGACTAACGTTTATTTTCTGGCTCGTATGAGTAAATCCAAGATTCATCACCACTGACACGTTTTTAGAGTTTCCGAGTAGAGACTTCTACAGTTTTTTGACACCAATTCACACTAGCTGCTTTCCGTTATTTGGTCAATACACGCGGTATCCAACTGGAAACTAATTTCTTTACACACAGTTCTTTATGCAGAATTTTTTGAATTGAGCTCTTTGAAATCCTCAATAATGTCTCAATCTGACGATGTCACAAGTCGATCTTCGTTGATGATCTTACGTACAGTCACGCACTGAACCTTTGGATGTAGGTTAACTAAAGGTGGATGTTAAATTTTAGTACTGACATTTGATTAGTGGCGCTCTCTGTGTCCCACTATGCTAAACTTAAAAAACTTCCCACGTATCCAATATGCAAACACTAATTAAATTAAAAAAGATACACACACTTAGTTCAAGATTTTCTTAATTCATGTTTTTATTCTGTATTTCGATTAGTTTTGAATCACTAATCAAGCAGGAGGGTACCTATATCTACGGATAATACCCTCTTAATACAATATGCTAACTGAAGCAGACCGATATATAAATTAGTTATTACTTCCTGCGGTATCTATAGCAAGCTCGCAAGTTTAAATTTACATGGCAAACTACCCTTTAAATTACATTATAATATTAATTCATTTCTCTTGTTTTCAACACAAGCACACGTACCCATTGCGCGTCACTTTCCCGCCTGATGCATTATTCAAACAGTACTCGTCCGATATCATTCGAAATTAAACCGGAGGCCCACTAGAACACTCTGCATTTATATGCACATCGTCCCCCATTGAACTCTGTTACTTCACAGTTAAATCTCATGTGCGGAAACTACACCTTTCTGGAAGCAATTCCATCGAGCAAGTCCAACTTACCCTACGCATGACGGGTTTTAGGGGTTTAATCTCTTCCTCTCTTCCGTTGCCCGTCGTCTACGTGAAAGTGTTGGCATAGAAACGTAAAAATTTCACGAATGGCGTCATTATTTGACCTTATGACCTTTGGCTGAAGCTAAAACGGACTGTCCAATTGACTGTGTGATATGGGTGAGTATTTTTAAAGCTGTGATTTAGCAATTTCATGTGCGCATTGTGTGCTAGTTTGAAAAGTAATCGATGGTAAATTTCCCAACTTTATGATCCGACTGTTTATTGAACAGTAAATGGAGTGTAGATAACTTATAACGTTGTCTGTGCAAAGTGTTATCGATGCGCCACATACAACCACCGTAACCTATCCGAGCTTCAAATTTATATGAAAAATTGGACAATGTGTTTTACATTCTGTTACAGTTTTATGGACTCCGTTTTATTAGACAATATTTTTTACAGAATGAAATGGTTTTGTAAATTAAGGTATTTCACGTGTCATCTACAATTTAAGCATGTTAAGCATACGGCAGATCTTCAGGGGATTAGTCCTTGATCTGTTTTATTTTAATTTTCTTGATCTATTTGTCCTCGGTTGATTTTGTAAAAATCACGTTTATCCAAGGTTTCACTTGATTGTCATAAATTATTGGGAAATTTCGAACTACAAAAAAATTTTGAAAGGTCTAAGGTTCTTAAATTTTTCTATCAAAACTGTCAGGTTAATACATAAGTTCGCAGCGATTTTGTTGGGAACAAAACTTATTCATTTCTTAATAAAAAAAATTCACCCCTATATCTGCAATTCTCGCCCAAAGGTTTTATACAATTTTTCGATAGATGGTCTAGAAATCCAGTTGTTTAGAGGAGCAAAATCGTTTATGTCGAAATAGTCTTCTTTCAATCTAGAGAAACTATTTCTCTGCTGTACTCCCCTAGTTGCGTCTTCTCCGTAAACAACATGAGGTCTCCGATGCATTAATTCCTATGTTAAATTCGAACAAAAGGATATACGGAAGTAACTGCTTTTTCTATTTGACATTCAATCTTTACACAAATTCAAAAACTGTTCAGTTAAGTAATGATTCATTAAAATAATTTCGAAATATGCCAAACAATTTCTTTCTAAAGCAATCTCAAATAAATAATAAATATCACTAACGTCATCAACCTAATAGTTTCAGTTTTTTAACTTAAACTTATCATTTCAATTATGTCTCGTGAAGCGAAATTTTTCCCTGGCATCAGCCAGTATTTTTTTTTTGTAAGACTTTTCAAAAAAGACTGTCATCATCGACGTTATACAATCTCTTTACTAAAATATGCGGCAAAAATTCAGACATTATTCCTTGGAATTCTCTGAGATCTTTTTGAACTCGGGTCATTTCGCTATAGTCGAAGATACAGGGCGAGAAAAGTCTTTTAAAATTATTAGTGCACACTGAGTAAGGCTATGGTGTACTGCAACTGGGTCTATCAAATACAAGATATGTGCAATAGTCCGATTAGAAAAACCGGATGTTATTTGCAGCCGCATGAGGTTTGTTCAGATATCGAAAATACCATACTGTAGATTTAATAGTTGGTTTTATATTTATTGATTACGTTTACGATCAATTTAAGGAGAAAATAAGTCAATTAAAAGACGATGACTTTTTAAATGCAGGATATGAAAATTATTGGATTTCTCGAAGTAGATTTCACTTATGGCCTGCTGGATCCCCAGACTTGAATGCCTAGGATTTTTCCTACGGGACTATTCGAAGACATCAATGTACACTACTAAGAATGAATGCATGCATCTCAACTGGTGGTAGACATTTTCGACAGTTTTTATACATTAAGAATCTTTACACTTAACTGTAAGTAATTTTAAAATCCTTTATCGTTTTGTGTCCTGGAAGCAAAGCGTTTTTCAGAAAATTATCCAAGGACAAAAAATCTTAAAATAGTCCAAGGAATAACTCCTGAATTTTTGTCGCATTTTTAATAAACATCGTGTACTTTATTTCCAAAAGAATTACACTTAGGTCCTAATATACCATTGCAGATTGTGAATCAACAAAGCCCGTATTGCTTCCCTTATAAAATATTTAGCTAGTTCTAGGGTTGAAATTAGCCAGTATAACTGGGAGAGGTTTCTATTAGAAAAATTTTAGAGATGGCGCCACAGCATTGAATCACCTAGATGTTATGTGCCTATACTGAAGCACGTAGATACTAAGTATTAGGTGCGCAATTAAGTTCTCGCTGTTTTTTTGATGAAAATGCAACTTTATTGTGACAAAATGTTTACAAATGAATCATTCAAAACATTGTCCATCGCTAGCGACAACTTTTTCCCATCTTTCTGGCAAAACTTGAATACCGTCACGGTAGAAGTGTTCGTCTTTTGAGGCTATCCGCGAATCAAGCCATTTTGAGATGTCTTCATATGAGGGGAACTGCTGATTAGCCAGATCATGTGCCATCGAACGGAACAAGTAATAATTGGACAGCGCAATATCTGGGGAATATGGCGGGTGGGGTAGGACCTCCCATTTGAGCGTTTCTAAGTAGGTTTTAACGGGTTTGGCAACGTCAGGCCGAGCGTTGTTATGCTGTAGAATCAATTTTTCGTGCCTCTGCCCGTATTGTGGCCGCTTTTAGCGCAGTGCTCGGCTCAATCGCATCAATTGAGTTCGATACCGTTTCCCAGTGATGGTTTCGTTCGGTTTCAACAACTCATAATAAATAACACCGCCCTGGTCCCACCAAATACACAGCAAAACCTTCGCAACATGAATATTCGGCCGAACGACGTAGAAGCATGATCGAGCAGTCCTCATGATATTTTTCTCTTTGGGTTGCTGTAATGAATCCATTTTTTATCACCCTTAACGATGCAATGAAGAAAACCCTTCCTTTTTTGCCGCTAGAGCAGTTGTTCACAGGCGAAAAAACGACGCTCAACGTCTCTTGGCTTCAAATCATAAGGAACCCAAGTTCCTTGTTTTTGAATCATTCCCAACGCATGCAATCGCTGGGAAATGGCTTGGTGGGTAACTCCTAATGCTGAAGCAAGCTCTTTTTGCGTTTGGCACGGATCTTGATCGAGCCTCCAATTCAGCGTCTTTGAAGGTTTTTGGTCTTCTTTCACGCGAACGGTCGTCAACATCGAAATCACCGTCTTTGAAGCGACGGAACCAATCACGGCACGTTATTTCACATAGAGCAGCATCTCCGTAAACGTTTTGGAGTTCTCGATGCGCTTCAGCCGCCGTTTTCTTCGAATGAAAGAAGAAAAGCAACACTTCCCGCGAATGACGATTATTTGGCACAAAGTCAGACATTTTCACACAACCAAAAGTATGTGACGCAAAAACAAAATCACTAATGTCTGATGATAAGCGGTTTGTTTACCATTTGTCTAAGCTTGGTTCATGACGTTTTGGTTATGTCACAATCGACCAGCACTTACTACTGGAGCCATCTCTTGAAAAACAGCGAGAACTTAGTTGCGCACCTAATACGTACTATTAAGATATTTAGGGCGTCGACATTATTGGCAATAATAAAAGAAATCCCACATAACAGTAATAGCGTTGATTTATTGTTAAGAAGCCAGTCAAAATGGCAATAGCAATTATATGTGAAGAAAATAGAATTTGGTAATGTAAACGGAATTAAAATGATAACAGTAAGAATAATTTTAAATTTTTTAGTTTCAAATAGTTATAATTGAAGTGATAGAAGTTTATATAGTTTAAAAAGTGATATTAAAATTCCGGAACTACTTTCCGCTAAACTTCAGTCATAAATTTCCAGCAAGTATTTATATAGCCCGTATTTAATTTAATAAATGAGCCATGACTCCCTGTTCATCTGCATTCTAATTTCCTTACTGCCGTTCTACAATGTGCAATCGCTTTTGTCTTGTTGGCTGTTCAGTAACTCTGTATATCAAGGCCTACTTTTGCATCTGGGTCCTTTGCACCAAAACACCCCTCGTAATACTATTACCATTATAGATACTGTACAGACATATACATATACTTACGTAAATGTAATAACTTACTCTAACAGGCTATTATTTATACAATAGTGCATAACCAGTGGTCGACCTTTCTGAGGATTTTGGTTCATATATTGTATTATGTATTATGTTGAATTTATTCTGGATTTGGTGTTTTTAAGCCGATATTCATAACGATATACCGATGTGTTAAATTAAAAGAGAATCAATGAAAATTGTAAATTAATGTAGATTTAAATTTTTCGATTGTATGACGTTTATAATAAATAAAAATTGTAACGTCTCGTTGTATATAATTATGCGTTTTTTTGAAGAAAGTTTCTGCTCTCTACGCAACGTTCGAATGCTAATCTGGCATGCGTCTTTACCCTTGGACCACGGAGAACGGTGGAATTTTTTACATCGTATATTTAATGCAGACATTTTTAAAAAATTCTGCATGCAAGGCTCGAACCCGCGATTTCATGCTAATCGAGCATGGGTTACTCACTTTCACGATGCGAAATTGAAAAATTCAAATTTTTAACCACTTTCCGAAATATATTCCTGCTCTTCACGCAAAGTTTGAACTCGCGATTTCACCCTTATACCACGGAGAACGATGAATTTGAATCTTCTAAAGTGGCATAAATTATATTATGCAAAACAGATATTAAATGAAGCCGACGGTAAGTTTTAAATGAATATAATTACTCACTTTCACGATGCGAAATTGAAAAATTCAAATTTTTAACCACTTTCCGCATCATATATAATGCAGAAACTTTTGAAATAATTCCTGCTCTTCACGCAAAGTTTGAACTCGCGATTTCATGCTAATCGGGCATGGGTCTTCACCCTTATACCACGGAGAACGGTGAATTTCAGTCTTCTAAAGTGGCATAAATTATATTATACAAACCAGATATTAAATGAAGCCCACGGTAGGTTTTAATTGCATATAGTTGTGCGCTTTGACGATGCGAAACAGAAAAATTCTAATTTTTTACTTCGTATATTTAATGCAGAAATTTTTTAAAAAATTCTCCACGCAAAGCTTGAACTTGCGATTTCATGCTAATCGGGCATGGGTCTTCACCCTTATACCACGGAGAACGGTGAATTTCAGTCTTCTAAAGTGGCATAAATTATATTATGCAAAACAGATATTAAACGAAGCTCACGGTAGGTCTTAATTGCATATAGTTGTGCACTTTGACGATGCGAAACAGAAAAATTCAAATTTTTTACTTCGTATATTTAATGCAGAAATTTTTAAAAAAATTCTCCACGCAAGGCTCGAACTCGCGATTTCATGCTAATCAGACATGGGTCTTCACCCTTATACCACGGAGAACGGTGAATTTCAGTCTTCTAAAGTGGCATAAATTATATTATACAAACCAGATATTAAATAAAGCCCACGGTAGGTTTTAAATGAATATAATTACTCACTTTTACGATGCGAAATTGAAAAATTACAATTTTTAACCACTTTCTGCATCGTATATAATGCAGAAACTTTTGGACTAATTCCTACTCTTCACGTAAAGCTTGAACTCGCGATCTTATGCTAATCGACTATGCGTCTTCATCCTTAGGCCACGGAGAATGGTGAATTCTACTCTTTTAAAGTGCCATAAATTGTATTATTCAAACAGTGTTCCTCAAGTCTGTCATCTGGTCTCTTTACTTTTATTATTGCTCGTTAGTGATTTACATACAACTTACATTTTCATAAATGCCAACTTTGCAGACGATCTTAAAACTTATTCGAAAATGTATCTAATCGCCAAGTGCTAAATCATTTCCTCTTCATGAAAAACTTCAACAATCGCACGGAATTATTATTTTAATAATTTTCTAGTATAGTGCAATATATTACTATTTGCATGTATTTCTGTTATATATTATAAATAACTACATTCAACAATGCTTAAATTCAAGCGAAAGTGAGTAGCAGTTTCTTTTATAAATTCAGTCGACCTGTATTTATACTTATTTTTAACGCAGTCAAATATTTATTTGAGTTCCAGGGCTACAGCGGAACATATGATACATGATCCATACATTCCCACATGTAGACGGGGGTCATTAAAAATCACACATTTAAAATTTGATACTTTTACGACGCACGCGGGAAAGGAATCGGGTTATTTTCATGCGGGCCCGTACGCCCTAACGGTGTTTTTAATTTGACAAACGACTCTGATATTACCGTCAAATTCACTCTACGTTTTATTAAAATTAAATTGGACCAATTTGCATTTTTTAATGCCCAGTTAAATTAAGTTTTAACTGAATACGGGAGTAATATTGATAAAACAAACGAATTTAATTTTCGTTCCATTTACGAGGATAGTTTGATAAGTAGTGAGAATGACACATAGGTGTCGCTCTAATTGGTAAAATAAATGCACTGTAATTTAGGTTGCCTATTTATATGTTTACATTCCGATATTTAGATAAATCGGTTGATTAGTTTATTTTTGACAGCTGATTGAAAAAGAAGCAACACACCGTTTTGTTAAAATGGAAAAAGCAGAGTATCGTGCGGTGATTAAATACTTCGTAATTAGGGGTATGAACGCTACCGAAATAAAAGATGAGTTACGGGAAACATTAGGTGAATCTGTTCCATCGTCCGCCACAATAAGTAGATGGGTAAATGAATTTAAACGTAGTAGAACAAGCTGTGCTGATGAAGCACCCAAATCGTGATTTCTAAGGAAATGATTATAAAAATCCATAATATTATTACGCAAGATCGACGACTCAAAGTGAGAGATATAGCAGACATGGTAAATATTTCAACAGAACGCGTACACTACATTGTAACGAAAGAATTGGGCCTCTCCAAGTTTTCGGCAAGATGGGTGCCGCGATTGCTTACGACTGATCAAAAGTTCACTCGTTTGCGCATTTCCAATGAGTGTTTGGATCTTTATAAGCAGAATCCGGTTGATTTTTATAGGCGATTTGTTACTTGCGATGAAACTTGGATACACTACAATACACACGAAACTAAACAACAATCGAAACAATGGTTAGAACGTGCTTCTGCACCTCCAAAGAAAGCGAAAACCACTTTTTTGGCAAATAAGGTGATAGCATCAATTTTTTGGGATTCAAAGGACATTTTGCCCATTGATTACCGATTACCTTCAGAAAGGTGCCACAATAAACGGACAATAGTATGCAGATCTTCTACAAAAATTAAATGTTGAGATTCGGAGGATGTTGAGGAATGGCAAAGAAAAAATTCTGTTTCACCAAGACAACGCTCCTTCGCATACCAGCACAGGTGCGTTGTCAAAAATCCACGAGTTCTATTTCCATCCATTTCTAATTAGTACCGCATGCGTCTTATTCGCCGGATCTAGCCCCTTCCGAACTTCCACCTTTTTCCAAAATTGAAAACGGCATTAGGTGGAAAGAAATTTTCGTCTAACGACGAACTAATCGTCTTCGTAAATGAGTATTTTGCAAGCCTTCCGGAATCGCATTTTAGAGATGGCATAAGGGCATTGGAGCACCGTTGGAATAAATGTATTGCTCTTTTATGAGAATGTATTGAAAAATAAAAATTATTTTGTATTTAAAAAAGTCGTTTTTCTCTTCCATTCTCACTACTTGTCAAACTACCCTCTATTATACATAGTTCGATGAAGTTTTCAAAAATTTTAATATTGACCTTTTTTTCCTTTGGTTCTGAAATGATGCGCAATATTTTGCGATATTTGTGATAAAAGAGAAACTATGTAAAACGTGAAAAATTTAGATAGGTCGGTGAACATGTTATTTTTCATTGGTACCGAAACATTGCACAATATTGTGCGTTATTTTGTGATAAAAAGAGAAGTTTATTATGGGAATTGGTTTTTGAAGGATGTAAGATTAGTACTTATTTCATTTAAGTACTTTTTATTTTTATTAAAATATGCTTTGTAATGTGATAGGTAGGAACTTAATCCAATAAGAGCGTAACATTTGATTTACATAGTATTTTTTTTTAATTAAGTAGGTTGCTATCAAAAGTGTCATATATGTATGTCAAGTAGACATCACTCGATTATCAACAATATAATTTTTTGTATAAGTTATTCACTTACTGTACCACCACAATAATCAAGTAGAAACTAAAGTCACATTAAAATTTCCTAAATGATTAAACTGGGCGAACTCCTAAGAGAGAGAGGAGAAGCAATAAAAACTTTACTTGCTTGGTTACATCGAAAAGACGTATCAAATAAATAGACTAGAATATTCCGGGGCAAAGGCGATTTGGTATTCCGGGTCATAAAATGTTTAATTAAATCTTTTGTTCGTAATAATTTCGTTATTTCAGTTGTAGATGTATTTAGAACAAGGATATATTAAGATTAGCATCGTTAAATGCAATAAAAATTGTTAAATTAAGGTATTGTAAAACTTTCTCCCATGGTCAAACATCCGAGAACGATAGTGTATATAAGGAAGAAAACATAATTTGAAAACACAACGAAATCCGTAAAAAGATTGTTTTACAAGTGACACCAGCCCTGATTTTATAATAACGACTAGTGAAAAATAAGTAATAGAAAATATCATAAACTAAGACGAAAGATGGGGAAATCCAGACTCAAGAATAGTAGTAATCTAAGTCAAATGTTATAAATTTAGGAGTAGATGCAAAAAATACAAAAAGACTTCATATTACAACACTAATTATATGTCTCTTAATTAAGACTTCAATTTATGCCAGCAAAATTCCGACGAAATAAAACAATAACAAAAATCGATCTGCGATATATTATTTCGAACGCGACGTAACGTCTTCATAACGTCATTTCGACGCGACCTCTTTTCTTGGACGCTGTTCAGATCGTAATCGTTCCTTTGTCATGCATTTTCACTATTGTTTCGAGTAGCGATTTAATCCTAGCGATTAGGGTTCATTTGTTTGCTAATAAAGCAGCGCGACCGACCTGACGCTCATACACATACATCCGCCGTTTTCGCATGTCAATCGAGAAGACTCGATATGGAGTTCGGTTTCAATTAGGAAGCGTGCATTATTTAATATGGCAACTTCCTGTTTGAACGGCGGAATTTCGCACTTGATGATATATATTAAAACGGAGTGCGCGGATACATCGTAACGTGCGTACACAACAACCAGACGGCGGCCAATCAACGTTGCCAATGTTTCGGACGTTGAAATTAAAAGTAAACACGCCTGGATGTATGTATGGGATGATACATTCTAAAAGGAGAGACTATTACATATGTATGTATATACCATACATATTCCCAACTCATTCCCGTACATATACATTTTATTCCGGGTTATTTCAACGTTACAATGGCCTCTATTCAGCTCTTGTCTGTCGTCGTTCTCGCACTTGGTCTTGCGTAATTACCTTTTTCTCCCTGTTGTTTTTATTCTTTCATTCAGAGAGTGAGTGGATGTTGCACAAGTCCCCTTTTCGATAAGTGTTTAGATTTTTCTTTCCATTCATAACTTTTATCGAAATTCTAAAACGACCCTATCCGTGACTCAAACAGATGATTGACTTATTACCTGTGTTAAATATTAGACAACGAGATATACCTAGGGTCTCTACAAATACGCCTTTGTTGACGTATCTTTGATGAAGCGATAACAATTTATTTGGGTGATCGGAAATTACATTTGATTTATGAACCATTTTGCGTACGTTGTGTGAGCTTTCTTTAAATTTGAGGGAAATTGAATTAATTAATAGAATTTTATTTTACAATCTGTCCAGAAGTAGGATAACAAATACCGTGGTTTAAATAAACTTATTATTTAATGTAGGCTATAATTTTAATAAGTAAAGTAATCGAGATTGTAAAATGTTCATATCGTTCAAATAAAATTTTAACAGTTAAAAACTACAAAAGAAGACCTTTTTTCGCTTGTCGATTTCTTATGCATACGTGGGTTGTCTTAAGTTTTGCATATAAAACTGGAATAAAGCAGTAGATCGCTTCATTGTTTTTCGAAGTATTTTTGAAGATTAATGAACTTTTGCATGCGCTCGAACCGCAATATCATTCAAATCTTGTAGAGAATATATTCACACGTTTAAAAGTTGATTTTTGCTACGATTTTTTAAGTTTCTTGGCCTCTCAGGACTAAACCAAAAGAGCTAAATCAATTTTGACTTCACAATCGTTCTTAGGACCTTGTAAAATATTAGTATACAAGCAATCGTTAACTTACGATGAATTTTGGAAAATACTAACTTTTGCAAAAATGCCAATTTTTGGAACAATTGAAATTTTCAGCAAAATGGAAAGTTTTGAATTTCGGCTTTATAATACGTACAACAATAGTTTTCGACTAGAAGAATATGAATTTCTACTTTTCAAAGCGGAATCATTCAAATCTTGGAGAGAATATATTCTCACGTTTAAAAGTTGATTCTTGCTACGATTTTTTAAGTTTCTTGGCCTCTCAGGACTAAACCAAAAGAGCTAGATCAATTTTGACTTCAGAATCGTTCTTAGGACCTTCTAAAATATCAGTATACAAGCAATCGTTAACTTCCGATTAATTTTGAAAAATACCAACTTTTGCAAAAATGCCAATTTTTGGAACTATTGAAATTTTCATCAAAATGGCAAGTTTTGAATTTCGGCTTTATAATACGTACAACAATAGTTTTCGACTAGAAGAATATGAATTTCTACTTTTTGAAGCAAAATCATTCAAATCTTGTAGAGAATATATTCACACCTTTAAAAGTTGACTTTTGCTACGATTTTTTAAGTTTCTTAGCCTCTCAGGATTAAATCAAAAGAATTAAATCAATTTTGACTTCAGAATCGTTTTTAGGACCTTCTAAAATATTAGTATACAAGCAATCGTTAACTTCCGATTAATTTTGAAAAATACCAACTTTTGCAAAAATGTTAATTTTGGAAAATTTGAAATTTTCATAAAAGGAAGGTTTTGAATTTCGGCTTCATAATACGTAAAACAATAGTTTTCGACTGGAAGAATATGAATTTCTACTTTTCAAAGCGAAATCATTCAAATCTTGCAGAGAATATATTCTCACGTTTAAAAGTTGACTTTTGCTACGACTTCTTATGTTTCTTAGCCTCTCGAGACTAAACCAAAAGAGCTAAATCAATTTTGATATCGGAATCGTTCTTAGGACCTTCTGAAATATCAGTATAGAAGCAATCGTTAACTTACGATGAATTTCGAAAAATCCCAACTTTTGCAAAAATGCCAATTTATGGGAAATTGAAATTTTCATCAAAATGGAAAGTTTTGAATGTCGGCTTCATAATACGTAAAACAATAATTTTCGGCTAGAAGAATATGAATTTGTACTTTTCAAAGCAAAATCATTCAAATCTTGGATAGAATATATTCACACATTTAAAAGTTGACTTTTGCTACGACTTTTTAAGTTTCTTAGCTTCTCAGGACTAAACTAAAAGAGCTAAAACAATTTTCACTTCAGAATCGTTCTTAGGACCTTCTAAAATATTAGTATACAAGCAATCGTTAACTTCCGATTAATTTTGAAAAATACCAACTTTTGCAAAAATGTTAATTTTGGAAAATTTGAAATTTTCATAAAAGGAAGGTTTTGAATTTCGGCTTCATAATACGTAAAACAATAGTTTTCGACTGGAAGAATATGAATTTCTACTTTTCAAAGCGAAATCATTCAAATCTTGCAGAGAATATATTCTCACGTTTAAAAGTTGATTCTTGCTACGATTTTTTAAGTTTCTTGGCCTCTCAGGACTAAACCAGAAGAGCTAAACAAGTTTTGACTT
Source organism: Dermolepida albohirtum (assembly GCA_031893035.1). NCBI lineage: Eukaryota > Metazoa > Arthropoda > Insecta > Coleoptera > Scarabaeidae > Dermolepida > Dermolepida albohirtum. Next base: position 98,644 of record JAVIWB010000276.1, on the reverse strand, counting down.
CAGAATCGTTCCTAGGACCTTCTAAAATATCAGTATACAAGCAATCGTTAACTTCCGATTAATTTTGAAAAATACCAACTTATGCAAAAATGCCAATTTTTGGAAAAATCGAAATTTTCATCAAAATCGAAAGTTTTGAATTTCGGCTTCATAATACGTAGCACAATAGTTTTCGACTAGAAGAATATGAATTTCTACTTTTCAAAGCAAAATCATTCAAACCTTGGAGATACTATTTATATTGACACCTTTAAAAGTTGACTTTTGCTACGATTTTTTAAGTTTCTTAGCCTCTCAGGATTAAATCAAAAAAGCTAAATCAATTTTGACTTCAGAATCGTTCTTAGGACCTTCTAAAATATTAGTATACAAAATCGTTAACTTCCGATTAATTTTGAAAAATACCAACTTTTGCAAAAATGTTAATTTTGGAAAATTTGAAATTTTCATAAAAGGAAGGTTTTGAATTTCGGCTTCATAATACGTAAAACAATAGTTTTCGACTGGAAGAATATGAATTTCTACTTTTCAAAGCGAAATCATTCAAATCTTGCAGAGAATATATTCTCACGTTTAAAAGTTGATTCTTGCTACGATTTTTTAAGTTTCTTGGCCTCTCAGGACTAAACCAAAAGAGCTAAATCAGTTTTGACTTCAGAATTGTTCTTAAGACCTTCTAAAATATCGGTATACAAGCAATCGTTAACTTCCGATTAATTTGGAAAAATACCAACTTATGCAAAAATGCCAATTTTTGAAAAAATTGAAATTTTCATCAAAATGGAAAGTTTTGAATTTCGGTTTCATAATACGTAAAACAAAGTTTTTGACTAGAGGAATATGAATTTCTACTTTTCGAAGCGAAATCATTCAAATCTTGGAGAGATTATATTCACACCTTTAAAAGTTGACTTTTGCTACGATTTTTTAAGTTTCTTAGCCTCTCAGGATTAAATCAAAAAAGCTAAATCAATTTTGACTTCAGAATCGTTCTTAGGACCTTCTAAAATATTAGTATACAAGCAATCGTTAACTTCCGATTAATTTTGAAAAATACCAACTTTTGCAAAAATGTTAATTTTGGAAAATTTGAAATTTTCATAAAAGGAAGGTTTTGAATTTCGGCTTCATAATACGTAAAACAATAGTTTTCGACTAGAAGAATATGAATTTCTACTTTTCAAAGCAATATCATTCAAATCTTGCAGAGAATATATTCACACGTTTAAAAGTTGATTTTTGCTACGATTTTTTAAGTTTCTTAGCCTCTCAGGATTAAATCAAAAGAATTAAATCAATTTTGACTTCAGAATCGTTTTTAGGACCTTCTAAAATATTAATATATAAGCAATCGTTAACTTCCGATTAATTTTGAAAAATACCAACTTTTGCAAAAATGCCAATTTTGGAAAAATCGAAATTTTCATCAAAATGGAAAGTTTTGAATTTCGGCTTCATAATACGTAGCACAATAGTTTTCGACTAGAAGAATATGAATTTCTACTTTTCAAAGCAAAATCATTCAAACCTTGGAGATACTATTTATATTGACACCTTTAAAAGTTGACTTTTGCTACGATTTTTTAAGTTTCTTAGCCTCTCAGGATTAAATCAAAAGAATTAAATCAATTTTGTCTTCAGAATCGTTCTTAGGACCTTCTAAAACAGATATGGGCAACTTCTGTCATGTTTTGGGCCAAACTTTAATGTGCAAATATGTTCGCGGGCCGCGTTTAAAAGTACTGCATTTTAAAGTAGTCTTTTAAAGTAGTGTTCATAATATTTAGCAATAGATATCAGACATGAAATAATACGACAATGTCTTGGGAACCGGATGCGGCCCGCGGGCCGGTTGTTGCCCACATATGTGGTAGAGTATGTAGAATAAGACCAGAATAACAATATTTTTATGATTCAATATTAGTCATTGTTAGGGGATAGTGGTGTAATTATAAGAATGGCCTGTTTTTATATTTATTTATTGCACAAGTGGCTGCAGTAGGGTGCGGTTGTAGAGTTAAAGAAAGGGTCATTTTGTGTGTGATTATCTTCATATCAAATAAAGCCTAAGACGCGCGAGTTAACAGAAACGGAATGTGGTCAGATAATTATGCTTACAGCGCAAGAAATGTCGCTCTCCGAAATCGCTAAACAAATGAAATGTTAGAGGTGCGCCATCCGAACTGCGGCCGAACATCACAGGGACGCAGGCTCATACAAGAATAGATCGAAGAGCGGTCGAAAACGCAAGACAAGGGCAAGAGATAATCGAGCCTTAGAAATAATATGCGTGACATCGCAAGAGAACTTCGCAACAGCTTGCCGGTGACATGTTACAGGTGTGTAATGTCAGGAGACGTCTTACAGAATTAGGGCTGAGCGGCTGTAAGCCCCGACACAAACCGTACCTCTCTCAGGAGCACAAAACGAAGCGTTTAGCATGGACGAAAAGATATTGTTTTTCGAATACTGGACAATGGATGATTGGGCCAAGGTGATGTAGTCACAGGTACAGGTACCTTATGAATAATATTGATGTTTGTATTAGCGATATTGATATTAAAGTTGATATACTTTAATAGGAAGCAACTGAAACAGTAAAGTAACTTTGGCGTTTTTAAATACAACTTTTCAGCCAATCTGACGCAAGGTACGTACGACGCAGGAAAATGGAAGCCTATCATCCTGATTGCCTTGTACCAACGACGAAATTTGGTGGAGGTAGTGTGATAGTATGCGGATCCATGTCCACCTTAGGCGTTGGAGAGGTGTTTGTGTGCGACGGCACCATGAATAGTCGGCAATACCTCAGCATGTTGGAGGAAGTCTAGAACCGTCTGCATTATAATTATTTGATGGAGACGATCCAGAATACTACTTTCAAGAGGTCAACGCACTCTGCCATAAATTACCCGAAGTAATGCGTTGGTTCGCTGAAAATGACATGCGCGTTTTATATTGGCCGTGCCGGCCAGTAGGTGACAGGTCTGGAGGTTGTGCCAATCTCCAGACCTGTCACCTACTGAACATTTATGGAAAGTATTGAAGGAAAGGGTGTCCAAGTGCAAAAGTGGATTCAAAGTAAAATTAAAAGATAAAACGAATGAAGAATGGGAGAAAATTCCAGCATAATTGTGCTACAATCTTGTATTCAGCATGTCACGCAGGGTTCGTACTGTAATACATGCACGTGGTGAATTCACAAAATATTGAAAGTATTTTACATACGTAGTATTTATTTATTGGCAATACTTTCCCAAAAACCCCATAAAATGCCGAGTGTCTAATACATATAGCCACAATTACATATAAGAACGCCTGACCTGCAAATGTTTTAAAGTGATTTTGATGAATCCTTTATTTTATTGCACCGAGTAGAATTTCCCCCGTCCTAATTTTATTGCATACCTAATACATAAGTGCACATGCGTTAAATTATAGATAATAATTCCAACGGATGACCTATTTTTTGCAATTTTTGGATGTATTTTTAGTAAAACTTTAAATGTCTTTCTGTCACATGTACTGTCTATATTTGACATCATAAATTTGATACGTAAATTTATAAGATGGCAAATATGGACATTCATTTCTAATTTTAAATTTTAGCTAATATTTTTGCCAAAAAATTTGTAGATTCTTTTGAACCGAGGTGAGCAAAAGAATTCCTATATTTTTATAAAAAATCTTTTAATTTTATTATTGTACTTGCATTTTATGAAGTTATTCAAGAGCTTTCTATTTATTCAGACATAATTCATTTACAAATATTTTAATATAAACATTTAAATTCCTTGTTACACATCTCTATTTTTATAATGACATGGGTTCGATAAAACAAACGCATAAAACGTCCATAAAAAAATAACTTTTGCTAAACACTTGTTGACTTATACCAAAACAAAACTCTGCGCTATCCATTCCAACGGCGATTTCGACGCATTGTCTGCGTCTATTTCACGTTGTCGATACGACCCGCGCCGTTGTGCGAGAAAGATAACAGATCGTCGAGGATACTTTCTTTTGATCTATGTCCTGACCGGCCGTCTGCGTATAATTCAGTCGCTGGAAGTCAACGCCGTAGGTGGGTGGGTTAAGTTTCGTGTTTTGACACGGCACCGGTCACGCGGAAACGATTCCGGAAAAGAATCCGTATTCTATGAAAGAGAATCGGTATCGCAAAAAATCCAACGTGTATTAAGTGAATTTGATAAAGCGAAACAAGTGCAATCGCGTGTTTCATTTGTTTACACGGTTAATAAAGTGCTGTAGCGGTGTGCTTGTTTTTGTTTTGGTCCGCGTCCATTCAAACGAAAAAAGAGTTCGGTGTGTTTTGATTGTATTGTATGGATACGTATCAGATGTTTTATAGCGTTTGAGTGATGTGACAGTTATAATACGCGAAAATGTTGAAAATACAGATGCTGGAGCAGCTTGTCAACAACGAAAATACTGGGTAAGTTAGTAAAGTAGTAGAAAGTTTTATAGATTTTTGAAATTGGAGTGCAAAATGAAAGTTTTTAAATTCTCAGTATTTTTATTTACTTTTCTATTTACTAATTTGCAAATTAGAAGTTTTTAACCTTCATTTTCTGTAACTTTTAATTTTTTAAATTTGCTGCGTACTTGAACAAAAATATTACATAAATTATTGTTCATTTAATAATATATTGCATATATTTACACATATATTTACACACATGTTTAACTTACTATTAAAGAACCATGTTTTTAATAGTAGCTTCTGGTAACAGTAGAAATAAAGTTAATTTTGTCTAGTAAAGTTTGTACAATTTTAAATATTTTATTTATTAGTTTTTGCAAGTGCCATTGTAGAATATTATTTTAGCCTCTTTCAATAGTCGATTGGCCCCTTAGGACGAAGTACATGGGCTAATATAGAATAGGCATTCTTTTGCTATTACTCACTATTGCAATTAAGGCGTCTCTTTCTAAACCTATCCATTGTTCGCTCCTCAAATAAGTGAAATTAGGCAAAAATATATTTATATCAGTTATTTTCATATTTTGATATTTTACAATTCTTCACTTTATATGCCATATAAATATATATATGTATGTATATACATGGTCTTATTTTATAACATACGTTTATTTAAGAAAATTATTAGTTAATTAAATAATTAACTGTTGTGGCCATTACTTGATGAAAATCTACGAGGGTGGTCTGAAAAGTTTCCGACCTAACAAAGATACAAGACATTGTTTCTTAAAATTTATATTTATTTTTCTACATGGTCTCTTTGTAACTCTTCCCTCAGCGATGCTTCCATCTCTTTAACCCGTCCAAATAGTACTCAGCGTTTTTCTCTGGAAAATAATTGTTCACGAAGGTGATTGCCTCCTCATTTGACGAAAATCTCTATCCTCCGAGCGCAATTTTTAGATGAGAGAACAAAAAGAAGTCACTTGGGGCTAGATCTGGATTTTCGCCATGGTGTGAGACCCTTTGTCTTGGTGAAACAGGATGTTCTTTCTCTGCAAATGTGGCCGTTTTTCCACAATTTCTGCTTTCAGCTAGTCAAGTAATGATGCGTAGTATGCTCCTGTGATAGTTTTTCCTTTTTGAAGATAATCGATTAAGATAATTCCATGATTATCCCAAAAAACAGTCGCTATCACTTTCCCAGCCGAAAAAAACAGTTTTTGCTTTTTTTTTGGAGGCGGTTCCCCCCTAGCAGTCCACTGTTTTGACTGTATTTTTGTATCGGGCGTATAATGGTGTATCCAAGTTTCATCTGCAGTAATTAATCGGCACCAAAACTCGGATTTATTGTGCCTAAACTATGTTAGAAATGTTCATTCGAATACGTTTTTCATCCAACGTTATCAAATGTGGCACCCAACGCGCGGACAGTTTTCTCATGCTTAAATTTTGATTTAACATGTGATAAACCCCTTTTTTGGACATATTCATAGCCTTTGCTATCTCTCTCAATTTAATTCGACGGTCGTCTAGCACCAATTGGTGAACTTTAGCGATGTTATCATCAGTAGTTGCAGTTTTTGGACGTCCCGAACGCTCATCGTCCCCAAGCCCTTACGGCCACGCTTAAATTCAGCTGCTCAAAATTTCAGTGTGGTAAACGATGGTGCAACGTCCCAGTATACAGAGTCGAACTCATCTTTGATTTGCGTAGGCGTATTGCCTTTCAACAACAAATATTTAATGACAGCTCGATACTCGACACTCACATCGACTCGCTCAAACGACTATCAAATAACAACTGCCCATCCAAATTTCCTGAAACTTTGGTGAGTGTCTGACAATAGATACACAACTACATTCTCTAGCTTTTATTGACGAGTGCTACCATCTTCACGTTGAGGTGGGAAACTTTTCAGACCACCCTCGTATAACAAAATTATACATAAAAACTCAGTTGTGTGATTTTCACAGAATAATTTTCTGAAAATCACAACTGAGTTTTGGGGTTTAGTTATGAATACTATTAAAAGAACACGTAGAGGTAAAGTGTATCGAAGAAGGGAAAATCAGTTTCACCAGTTATTAAAGAAACAAGCAAAGCATTAGGTTGTGGCTAATTGAATTAGACACCCTGTTTTATTATAGATTCCGATAAAGTAGTAAGGGTGTAGAATAAAATTACAAGAACAGAAATGTCTTTAACGATAATTTATTTACATTTATTAATATTTCGTGGCACTTCTACCTGTTTTTATAACGCGTTCCTTGGCATACTCGCTAAAAGATTCTAGCATTCCTGCGGGGATATTTTGGCCCATTCAAATATTTTTTATTTAAAGATGCTTCTATTTCTACAAATGTGTTTTACCACTTTAATCTTCAAATATGCCTCAAATATCCTAATAATTTTAGCGCGGACGGCTGTACCTCTTCCTACATTCTAGCATACGGCGGGCTGTTAATGCTGGCCCCGCACACTAAGAGTTCTCCGATGCCGGCTACCGACATGCATTCCCAGACCATCAATATTATCTCCACTATACTTTACTGTAGAGACAATGAAATTGGTATGAAACATTCCTCCACATCCTCATCAAAGGAACTGTACTCCAGACTGCCGTAAAGCTGTAAATGGTGAAATTAAAACATACCGGATGTGACCGTCTTAGTATTTAAATACTTCAAGTAATAATTAGAATTGCCCACATTCACTAGTAATCTAGTGTTCTTCCTCACGTATTCTCAATGTTACTTTCGTCCGAACATAGCACAGTAGCCCAATTCTCGATGGTCCAGTTTTTATACTTTTTTGCCCATTGAATGCGATGTCTTTTGTGTTCTGCTTATCTCATTTAGTTGTTTAGTTTTGTTAAAGATATCATAATTAGAAGGCGACATAGATATTGTGTTTACCATCATATCATTGCATGATAAATCTCATTGAAATGGCGTGATCTCAGGGTAACCACTAAAGGTATATAATGGAACATTTAAAGCTTAATATATAGAACTCTTAATCGAGAAAGGTTATGATCAAGTATCAAGTGATAATTGGAGCAACACATATAGCATGTGAGAAAAAGGTGTGCTTATTGCAAATATAAAAACTTTTTACTTAGTTTTTGCTAAAAAAATGTAAATAGTTGCTGATATTGCAGATGATATGCAAGAATTCCTCATAAAACAAAACATATCTTCAACAAGCATAGATTCAAGTATAATAGAAAGCATTAATGCTGCAAGTACATCAACCACATCTTGAAAATATACTTGTAGACTAAATCCTATCATATATGTATCCATACCCCTTCCGAAATTAAAACAATTAGAAATTATTGATATTATTATTATTTCTTATAGCATCCATTCACACATTACTAATAAATTACATGAAAATATGTATGCATTTGCAGACCATTAAAAGATAATAATAGAAATTGTCTTTATTGTCCAAGAGATTACTCCATTAAAAAGACAATACGATAATAAAGTACAGTGTTAAATTAAACTATAAACCATAAAAAGAAAATTCGAAAAGTGGAAAATTAGAATTAAAAGGAAATAAAGTAACTATAAACGAAATATTAGAGCCTAACAAAAATTTGAACATTATTAATAAGTATTTTCAAGGATAATTGATATTCAATGGTGATTAAATGCAGCGGAAGGGTAATAAGGATGGGAACAAATTTTGTTGGCATTTTTAATTATGTGCGTAATAGGCGCTCTGACAAAAACATTTGTTCTCGCTGTGGCTTCGGGGGAATGTTTCATTGAATTCTGTCCCAAATTTTGGCACCTTGATATCAAGCGGAGTGGTAATGCTCTTGTTAACCAGCTTAAACATAAAACTACCTGCGATCTCTTTGTGATCAGACATAGAAATGAATTATGAATCCGTAGCAATTCCTGGTAGTCAACACTCTTGGCAGGATAGTTACCAGAAGATTTATAAGTTAGATATTTTAAAAATCTTCTCTGCACTTTCTCGATCTGTAAATTCCGGTAGAGATAATGAGGCTACCAAATACTTGATGCCTATTCCAATTTTGGACCTACTTGAGTAAAGTAGAGTGTCTTCAGCGTATCTGGTTTTACAATGCGCGAAGCGGAGTTACAAATGAACAGAATGGTCAGTAAACTGCAGGCGCTGATCGAATTGAACACCCACATCCTAGATTTGTGATAGTCTTGGATATTAGAAAGATCAAGTGAATACAAATATACCAATGGATTCGCCTTTGTTGTGTACAAGATAATTTTTTGTTGCTGATTTTTAATTTGCTATGACTACACCAGTGATTGAAACAGTATTTAAACTTTTCTTCAAAACTTCAACCCCCGATTCTATGCTGACGGCTTAAAATTTTTAAGTCGTCAGCATAGACTAAGAAGCCACAGTGAAGCAATGACAGAAGATCACAAACAGCACCAGCACAATGTAAAAAAGTATATATCATTTATTTGAATTCTATTTGCATATTTAATATTTATAATAAAATATTTCTTTACGTACTTATTATTGACACTTTTGTAAACAAACTCAAATATAAATTGACAAAATATGTTTATTAATCCATCATTTAAATTTAAATAAGATCCATGACATTTAAAATGTATTTAATCAACTAATTTGGCTTGGCGCTTTTAAAAGGTGGATTCGTTCACTTGTCACTTAAAATATAACCTTGTTCATTGTGCATTTATACTAGACAAATTCGAAGTATACGAGGGTAGTTTGACAAGTAGTGAGAATGGAAAAGAAAAACGAATTTTTTAAATATAAAATAATTTTTATTTTTTAATATATTCTCCTAAAGGAGCAATACATTTATTCCAAAGGTGCTCCAATGCCCTTAAGCCATCTCTAAAATGTGATTCCGGAAGCCTTGCAAATTACTCATTTACGAAGATGATAAGCTCGTCGTTAGACGAAAATTTCTTTCCACCTAGTGCCGTTTTCAATTTTGGAAAAAGGTGAAAGTCGGAAGGGGCTAGATCCGGCGAATGAAGCGCATGCGGTACTAATTGGAAATGCAACTCGTGGATTTTGGACATCGCAACTGTGCTGGTATGCGAGGGAGCGTTTTCTTGGTGAAAGAAAATCTTTTTCTTTGCTATTCCAGGCCGTTTAGCACGAATTTCAACATTTAATTTTTGTAGAAGTTCTGCATAATATTGTCCGTTTATTGTGGCACCTTTCTGAAGGTAATCAATGAGCAAAATGCCCTTTGATCCCAAAAAATTGATGCCATCACCTTGTTTGCCGATAAAGCGGTTTTCGCTTTCTTTGCAGGTGCAGAACCACGTTCTAACCATTGTTTCGACTGTTGTTTAGTTTCGGGTGTACTGTAGTGTATCCAAGCTTCATCGCAAGTAGCAAATCGCCTGCAAAAATCAACGGGATTCCACTTATAAAGGTCCAAACACTCATTGGAAACGCGCAATCGAGTGAACTTTTGTTCAGTCATAAGCAATTTTTTCGTTAAAATGTGGTGTACGCGTTCTGTTGAAATGTTTACCATGTCTGCTATTTCTCTCACTTTGAGTCGTTGATCTTGCGTAATAATATTATGGATTTTTATAATCATTTCCTTAGAAGTCACGATTTTGAGTGCTCCAGAGCGCGCTTCATCAACACAGCTTAGTCTACCACGTTTAAATTCATTTACCCATCTACTTATTGTGGCGAATGATGGAGAAGATTCACCTAATGTTTCCCGTAACTCATCTTTTATTTCGGTAGCTTTCATACCCTTAATTACGAAGTATTTAATCACCGCACGATACTCTGCTTTTTCCATTTTAACAAAACGAAGTGTTGCTTGCAGCTGTCAAAAATAAACTAATCAACCGATTTATTTAAATATCGGAATGTAGACATATAAATAGGCAACTTAAATTACACTGCATTTGTTTTACCTATTAGAGGGCCACCTATGTGTCATTCTCACTACTTGTCAAACTATCATTGTAATATCAACATTAAACATAAAAATGTATGGAAATAAACGAATATTATATATTATGCAGGTATGGCAACAGGGGATGATACTTTCGTAAGTTCTGTATTTCTTTTTAAGATGTGTATTTTTAGTCGAATTTTCAAAAAAGTTTGGCAGCACTTACTTCCAGTGGCATTTTGAATTATTGTCCAGTACTAAAATATATAATACATTCGTGCATATAACTCTTGCAACAAACACCAGAGGTTCATTATATAAAAAGAAACAATATGTATTAAAAATTATATTTTATGTCAGCCATATATCACCATTCTGTTGCAAGCATAAATTAATTTTTCATTTCATATTTTTATAGTTTTTCTTCCATAGTTCCTTAAATGTCGTGCTCAATAATTTGGTTCAAATCGTCGATTATTAGGTCGTCAATTGTTGTAAATATTTATTTACTTGAATAAATAAATAATACTCTTGTGATTACGAAGGCCACATATTTTAATTTTATAATATAATTATCGTAAAAGTCCTCTAAAAATTTCAATGAAATCAAAGTGACATTAGGTGTTGGGTATATCTTAGAATTCATTCATCGTATAACTGTACAATAAATTCCTGATATCTTTCTGAAATAATTGTTACATGGTCAAATATATGACCTATAATCATCCATTTTGATGTTACCATCCACACATCAATTGTAAATGTATGCAACTGCATTACGAAGACGCTGTTTCAATACAAGGTGCACGCAATGTTTCTTTTTAAGTACCCTCAAATAGCTTCTCAAGAATAACCCTGTTCTTAGTTGGGTCAGATTGATATAATTTTGTTAAAATTTTCTGATTACCCTGACAAATCTTCATAAATAGTTTTTTAGTTTCATTCTACATGAGTTTAAATATTATTCTGCTAACAAAATAAGCTAATCTAAATGAAACTACTTTGTTTAAATTACACACTATTTTATTTATTCCTTAGTGTTTTATATATTCCTTACTGTAAGGGAATATTGCACAAAGCAACAACCGCAACAATAAACTATAAGCTAATCTGTTGATTTTATTTGTAAACGTAATATATGTATTTATAAATATTGCACAATCGTCGCTTGTGTTAACCGAATACATCATAAATAATATTTATATCAGGAAATTGTGAATTAAATTAATTAAAATATCATTGCAATAAATAAACCTGTTCCATTCGCAATTTCGTGTTCCCATGCTATAACAAGCTATCAAAATATAAGCGTCTTGTTCAGGTTGAAACACTGACATCGCTAACGTCTAGATTAAAATCAATTGTGTAAGAAAATCGTGTGTGTAAAGCAACAATTATTACTTAGGTAAAGTAAAAACATAGTAATTAATAATGTCTTTAAGAAATTGTTTTAAAATATACAATAAAATATAAATGATGCTTACAAAACCAGTACGAAATTATGAAAAATCATTTGTTACGTGTATGTAAAATGATATTAATTTGACACTGACAAATAAGGAATAATGTAGCGTAGCAAATTTAGAGAAAAAACTGCCTAAAACGTAGCTACATTACATTCAATCATTTTAATTTTTTATTATTAACAGTATTAATAAGAAATGAAAGTAAATAAAAATAATTAATTTGAAATTAGTTAAACAATATGAAGAAAACAAAAATCAAATTCAAGAGTTTAATATATTTATGTTCCGGAATAGCACAGACGTGTTCTAATATTTTTTGTTTAAACTATTTTAGTGAAATAAAAACATTTGTTTCACTTAAAGTAAAAAGAAAATCTAACAAAAACCAAACAAATACTCATTTATAGAATGCACTTACTATTTATAATATATACTTATGCATGTATGTATCATTTGTTTATGTTTGTATAGTCTTATATAAACTCTCTGTTTTTACAAACTACAACAATCTATGTGCTGTTTTTATATATTCCTTGAATTGAGAAACAAAGACTAAATATATGAAAGAAAAGACGTATAGTCAGAAAATATATTTTATATTTGTAATTTCAACTGTTTTTCATCATCATCACAAACGCATTCTGTTCAGTGCTGGACAAAAGCCTGTCAAACTTTGGTTGTTTTTTATCAAAGTTTGCGAAGGGAATTTAACGTTAAGACATGATCTTTAGTAAAGAAGGTGGGAGAAGAATCAAGCCTTGCGTGTGTTGATGTCGCTCTCAGTAATAGACCGACCTACTTTGGTCAGGACTAATTGCTAATTGCAAATAAAATTTAATTTGTCGTGTTCAAATATTTTAAAATCAGAATGGAAAGCCACCTCAGAAGGAAATACTTTGCGTTTTTTGTACAACGAATACAGATTTTGCTGTTTTTTTACGTCCTGCAGATTTATAAAAAAACTTTTATTTTAATTCACGGCGGCCTGTTAACCTGATGTCAACTTTGCAAGCTAACACCTGCGAAATTGCATTCAGTATTCACTGAGAGGCCGTGACGGCCACGAACGTCAGAAGAAGAAAATGATACTGTATTTTTCAAATCGAGTGGAATTGTGGAACGCGTCGTTTTGGACACACAGAAGATAGTCACAGCTAAGTGGTATACTGAACAGTGCCCGCCTAAAGTAATTGGATCTATGAAGAAACTGCGGCCAAAGTCAAGAATGGACACCTGGCTCCTTATGATAATGCTTCAGCTCACCGCGCCAAAGCCTGCACCGAATATTTGACCACGACAGGATTGAAACTTCTCGAGCACCCTCCCTACGGTCCAGATGTTGCTTCCTGCAACTTTGCATTGTTCCCGCATGTAAAAATGAAGCTAAAAGGAGGCGGTTTTCTAGCGACAAGGATCTTCTGCGGGCTTGGGACAACGAGTGTACTTTACTCCCTAGTGAAACTTGGCAGAACTGGTTTAAAGATTGGTTTCGGAGGATGGAGAGGTGTATTGAATGTAGAGGAAATTACTTTGAAAAAAATAAATAAACAAATCTGTATTGCAAAACTTTCCTAGTACCCTTTGTAATATTGCCCAAACGGCGAGAGAATGTGTAGTTGATTGAAACTTTTGTTATCAGGTTGAAAATGTAAACAAACTCGTGCGATATTTGAATTACCGTCATAACGCACACCATTGTGTGTTTTTTTTACATGAAACCTTCAAGATCTTTTCCTCTAGTTTGATGTTACAGTTCGACCTCAAAATATAGAGCAAAAATTGTTAACCTTTTATGGTAAAGTGGTAGTAATTGTACCTATTTAATTAACAACATTTAATGTCCATTTTGCATTTTGATTTATCGTTTAAATGTTCTATTGTTAAACAATCGAAATTATCATTATTATTGCTATTAAGTATTTAGTTTTCGATTACCATTTTTTCCTCCTTTACTGTGTGAATCGTTTCATAACTAGAGAGTCGGCCATGTAATATAATTGCCTGAATTCTGTTACACTAGTTTTCAAAAGAGGATGTGACCGTATTCTTTTTCTTTCTCTTTTTTCCCATTAAACATTCTTACGTATACATATATGTTCATCTTGTTTATGCGAATACATATGTTATTCTACTTTACAATTATTTTTAATTGACTTTTAGTGTTGATTCATCGTACGTGCGCACGACGTAATTACTAACCGCGTAATTGTTATGCCGCTTGTGTTTTTTTTCTATTTAAAATGCTTTTCTTATGGTTTAGAATATTGATATTATTAAGAGCATTTCTTATTAATGTATATACAATGTATAAACATAAAAATATGAAAACAATAAGGTTTTAAGAAAATTCGGATTTTATTTCGTTTAACTTCAACAGAAAGGGATGGGGTGTTAGTAAGGGGTAGCTAAGTATATACAACAGAGGTGGTGTAATCAGGCAAAAAGATTGGGTGTGTAATATATATGAAGTTGCACCAAAAGTGCATAATATTGTGACTAGTTTCTCTAGCGATAGTAGAACAGCACTTAATTAGTGAAAAAATTGCCAAAAAAGAAGTAAAACGGTTGACCGTGACATTCAACGCGACACACAAATATCAGCACAAAAAATGTGAAAAGACTGACCTTGAAAAAGGCTACCATGGGAGAGTAGTAGTTAAGAAACTATTGTTCACAGCAAATAATCTAAGGCAAGGCTTCGACTGGGCACGAAAAATGACAGATTGCTTGTTAGACTTCTGACGATTCCTTATGTTTACGGATGAATCCCAGTGCTATGAGTTTAGTTCAGGAACACGGCAATGGGTTTGGCGGAGATTCGAAGATAAATACCATGCGTGGTATATGCAATCAACCGTGAAATTTGAAGGACAACGAGTAATGATATGACAAGCGATATCGTAATAACTACTGAAAGGCTTAAAATGTCAATAATTACATCAACCTTTTGGAAATACATCTTTTGTCTGTGCACCAATTAAAAGTTTTGGATTTTCAGAAAAATATTCTGCATGAAAATAACGCACCTTGCAATGTTGTAAAGGCAGGCAAAATGGTCTACAGCGTCGTTTCTGGCCCACACAGTTTCTAAATTTGAACCAACTTGAACATGTCTAAGACCATCAGGGACGCGATTTAAGAGGTCAATCCTCGGCCCCCAAAAATAAAGAATTGTAAATAGTTTTGAAAGAAATATTGGAAAAAAATTGATCAAAGTATAACTAATATTATTAATATAATTTCTAGTATCTCTAAACGTGTAAGCATATTGTGGAAAACTTGAGAGAGTATGGCCAAATATTAGAGCATTATGTTTCTGTCCTTATTTGTTAGTAATTTATTTTATTTCTTTAGTTGAAAAGTTTCTTTTAAACTTATGTTTATGTTCTCTTGTCCATGGTCTGTATATGCACTAGTGTATTACCTAACTAAGTGACCACTACATACTTCGAATTATTTTAATATTATTAGGTAGATATATAAAGAAACTTATTAAATTATTCATTATGTTGTGCCCACACTTAACTTTGATTATATATTCACTACAGGTGGGTAAGCTCTATATTAAATTATTGACAAAAGCAGGAGGAATATTGTTCCACTCCTGCTGTAAAATATCAAAGAAATGTTTGGTATTTTTAGATCTATATTTTTTGCTTAGTTCTATGGTATTTAAATCATGATTTTTAGGGTAGCCAATCATCGTGACATCTTGTTTTGTTTCTTCAAATGATCCAAACACTGTAGTTTGGCTCGTTATTTATCTGAAAGGTCAAATTTCCTCGAGTAAAATGATCTCCAGTAGAAACTATGTGGTCTTGCAATATTTTTAAATACTGTTCGGCCCCCAATTTTCATTATTGAGCCTACACATGCAGCTGTTATGCAATCCCACCTGTATAAAGACACCGTAATGGTTTTGTGTTATATGTGTGTTGAATTGTACGCTTTTTCGACCCTGCTTCGCACTTATTGCCTTCTTTTACTAACGAAGATCTCATATTTCGATCATATATCGAATTCGATATGTCTCTTTTTGTATTGCAGTTATGATTGTTACTTCTTAGTAGCGTTCTTTTTAATGACAATGCGACATGACCTGTAAGACCTTTTCAATTAGACATAGCCGTACAGTGGAGAGATGAACTGCCACACCTTTCGATTCTATGTCTATATTTCAGCTGGTTAGTTTCAATGTTTTAAGATTGTTTTCCAAAACGTATGTATAACAAGTTGTTCAATAAGTTTTGTCGTTCGATAAAAAAACACGATTTTATTGTTTAAAATACGTTTTATTATTCAATATAACCACCCCGAACTTCAACACACTTGTTCCAGTGATCTTCTAATGTATGGATTCCATCCCTGAAGTGAGAATCCGAAATACGTTTCTACGCTATTATCTCTTTGTTCGATGATAATCGCTTTTCAAACATAAACTTTTTGAGATGCGAGGACAGTTGGAAGTTAGAGGGAATAAAATCTGGCGAATAGGATGGATTGTGCAATAATTATTATAAATTCACTGATTTTTGCAGTGGTTTTTTTGAGGTGTGCGAGAGGGTGCGCTGTCTTGATGAAAAATGGTTTTTTTCTTCTGCAAACTTGGTCTTTTCTCATGAATTTTTAAATCCAGCTAGTCCAAAAGGTTACAATAGTAATCTGTGTTTATTGTTTTACCAGTTTGGAGTTAATCCACGAACAAAATTCCTTTTGCGTCTCAAAAAACTTAAGCTAACAGTTTCTTGGTTGATTTCTGAACCCTAACTCGATTCGGAGCCGAAGCACCTGGTTCACACCACTCCTTAGCCTCTTGTTTTGATTGAGCATTATGGTGGTAGACCCTAGTCACATATATAGTAATGTAACGACGCACAAAATCGTTTTTATTCTTTCTAAAACGCTTCAAATGTTGCTGAGAAAATCGCATTCAAATGTGTTTTTGTTGCGTTGTTAACGAATGCGGCACCCATTTTGCACATAGTTTTCTGAAACCAAAAACTTCAGCCAAAATATTACGCACACTGCCTAATAAGATGCATAGGGCGGGCTTCTACTTCTTCTTCTACTGCTTTTTTCCTTGTAAAAAAGTACTGTCACGTCAACTTTGAACACCTGTAATTATACGAAAGAGAAAATATAAAATGGGAAAACTTCACACGTGTTCATAAAAAAGTAGTACAATTTTTAGAAAAATAAAATGATTATTATAATAGCGCCATCTCTTATAGGACGACAAAATTTATTGAGTAACCTGGCATATTTTCTACACCATTATGTAGAAGAAAATCTATGGTTAAAGGTCCAGTATACAAAATAATGAAGAATACGAATAAATATTTCAATACTATTTGGGGCTGGATTGCTTGGACGTGGACGAGGACGAAATGCATATTTATATTATTATTTTGTATATTTATTTTCTTAATATATGTTTTTATTTATTATAATATAAACATGTGGTTTATTTAGGCTTATTCTGGCTAATGCTGTTGGGCGCATAATAAATTGTTGTTATTACGTCTGTCGCCTTTTCTCGGGTACCGTAATTGGACTGCTTTTCTTTCCGTTGCGGTCTATCTTTCACTGTGCCAATTTAGTTTTTTTTAATGGTTGTGGAACTGAATTTATCGAATTTTTGGGTAACTAATTTCTTTTACGATTTGACGATTTTTACTTTGTTTTTTCAAATTAAGAAAAAAATTCACCAATATGTGTTGAAATATTTTACATTTACGACTTTCTTTTGTTTTCTTTCTTTTTCAACGATATACTATAAATAAAAATTTTAAATAGTAAAAATACTGACTACTTTTCAAATACTGCATTAAAAACGTCAATTCAACATAAGATGTAATAAGTTTTATAAGCGAAAGAGAATTTATGACCTTTTGTACCTGTTAAGATAAAATTCGCACTACACATAAAATGGAAATTAAGCCTTGTTATTCTTCTGTTCCATACAAAGTCTATTTGTAGACTATCTGTAAACGTTACAAAGGGTACTAAGAAAGCTTTGTAATACAGTTTTGTTTATTTAATTTTTTCAAAGTAATTTCCTCTTTACTCAATACACCTCTCCATTCTCCGAAACCAATCTTTAAACTAGTTCTGCTAAGTTTCACTAGGGAGTAAAGCACATTCTTTGTCCTAAGTCCGCAGAAGGTCCTCATCACTGGAAAACCGCCTCCTTTTTAGCTTTTTTTTCACATGCAGGAACAGTGCAGGGAGCAATATCTGGACTGTAGGGAGGAATATCTGGACTGTAGAGAGGATGCTCGAGAAGTTTCAATCCTGTCGTGGTCAGATATTCGGTGCAGGCTTTGGCGCGGCGAGCTGGAGCATTATCGTGATGGAGGAACCAGGTGTCCATTGTTGACTTTGGCCGCAAGTTCTTCATAGATCCAATGGCTTTAGGCAGGCATTGTTCGGTATACCACTTAGCTGTGACTGTCTTCTGTGTGTCCAAAATGACGTGTTCCACAATTCCACTCGATTTGAAAAATACAACTATCATTTTCTTCTTTACAAATCGGGATTTTCTGACAACTACGGATGTATCCTCATCATCAAAGACCTAAACTTTGGATTGAGCTTTGGTCGGAACATCGTAATAGTACAGCCAAATCTCGTCACCTGTCACGATGTTGTTAACATACCGAGATTGTCCCTTATTAATCTTTTTTAGCATCTCCCGGCACCAAGTCACACGTCGTGTCATCTGCTCTTCGGTGAGTCGATGCGGCACCCAGAGAGAACAAAGTTTCTTCACGTGCAAATGATCATGCAGATCGAACGTATTGCTGGTACATTTAAGCCCGATGTGCCCTCTATCTGTTGGTAGGTCATTCGCCTGTCCTCGCCAAGCATTTTCCTCACAGTGGTGATGTTTTCCTCTGTAACTGATGTTCGTGACCTTCCCGGCCTCTCAGCATCCTCCACAATTAAATTTCCCCTTTGAAATTTTCTATACCACCTGAATATCATTGTGCGAAGTGGACAAACATCACCTAGTGCAAGAGTCATTTCTTCGAAGCACTGGTCTATGTTTAAACCACGCACGAAATTATAACGCAAAACTGCCCTTATCTCATTTCGTGACCACGATACCATCGCAAGCACTTTACACTCTCACTGCTAATGATTAACTGAGCCCATCGACATGGCCCGGCGGCTACTATGCACGTGCGAACATGTCTCAACATGCAGCAGCAAGCAGATTCATTGTTGCGTCATATTACAAAACTTTCCTAGTACCCTTTGTACAAAGAGATTAATTGATTATTGAAAAAAATTCATTCTCAGTCTACGTATAAATACAATCAAACTAAGTTGGTGTAATTCCAGATTTGTATGCAGGTGGTCACTTATTTATACACACAGCTATATATAGGAGAAATATGGACGCAATTGTTGTGGGCAAGAGAAATGTTTCAATCTTATTTAGCTTCATATGAAACGAAATATATAAATAAATAAAATATAAATAAAAAAATAATAAATATATAAGAATATAATTTTCAGAAAAATTAAAACTTATGATTACGTTATTTAGAGTCGTTATTTTCACCAGCGTGCGCGTTCTCATTACTCTGTCTGCACAAACAATTACCATTTTGCTTTATTAATTGAAGTTTCAACAATACTTAAATTGGAAGGCAGCCGTTTGCATGTCTGCGTGGACTTTGTGTATAAAATTCTTTCTTGTAAATGTTTAGACAAACGGGAGCGTTAACCATATCCATCACCATCTTTAAACAGAACGATATTATTTTCTTTTCTCTATTTTGTAAAGCGGCGTACAACTTGTAATATGTAAACTTTTTACTAGTAGACTTTAATGTCAGTGTAAAACCATTAAAAATAAAACAGTACTGATGGACAAAGCGCTTGCCTAAAGTATTATAAAATGCAAATATATCGCTGGTTAAAACAAAACAGATGTTTGATAAAAATAATTATAAATTAAAAAAATTAATTTCTCCTTTCTCAGAATCTTTGTGGACAAGTTGCGACAGGTCAGGATCGGTTGTAGTAAGTACGTATCTACGAACTGACAATCTAATGTGAGCAAAATGAATATTAGAAACGCATTAAATACAGAAAAATTAATAATTTTAAAATTTCCAACACTTACTTTGTTTATAGCCGTAATTTCAAAGGGTACTAGGAAAGTTTTGCAATACAGCTTTCTTTATTTAATTTTTTCAAAGTAATTTCCTCTACACTCAATACAATTCTCCATTCTCCGAAACCAATTTTTAAACCAGTTCTGCCAAGTTTCACTAGGGAGTAAAGAACTCTCGTTGTCCCAAGCCCGTAGAAGGTCCTCATCACTGGAAAACCGCCTCCCTTTAGCTTCATTTTCACATGCAGGAACAGTGCAAAGTCGCAGGGAGCAAGATCTGGACTGTAGGGAGGATGCTCGAGAAGTTTCAATCCTGTCGTGGTCAAATATTCGGTGCAGGCTTTGGCTCGGTGAGCTGGAGCATTATCGTGATGGAGGAACCAGGTGTTCATTCTTTACTTTGGCCGCAGGTTCTTCATAGATCCAATGACTTTAGGCAGGCCCTGTTCAGTATGCCACTTAGCAGTGACGCGTGTAAATAATGATGCAGAATCGAACGAATTGCCGGTGCATTTAGACCTGAAGTACCCTCTATCTGTTGGTAGGTCACTCGCCTGTCCTCGCCAGCATTTTCCTCACGTTTTCCTTCGTAACTGACGTTCATGGTCTTCCCGGCCTCTCAGCATCCTCCACAGTTAAATTTCCCCTTTGGAATTCTCTATACCACCTGAATATCGTTGTGCGATGTGGACAAACATGACCTAGTGCAAGAGTTATTCTTCGAAGCACTGGTCTATGTTTAAACCACGCACGAAATTATAACGCAAAACTGCCCTTATCTCATTTCGTGACCACGATGCCATCGCAAGCATTTTACACTCTCATTGCTAATGAATAACTGAGCCCATCGACATGGCGCGACGACTACTATGCACGTATGAACACGTCTCAACATGCAGCAACAAGCAGCTTCCTACAATTCATTGTTGCGTCATATTGCAAAACTTTCCTAGTAACCTTTGTGCGTAGCGCGAAGTGGATAATTTTGGTGAAAAGTTTTCACCATTAGGTATGTTTCACATTTGTGTCGGCCAACAATGTTCGCTGTGATGAAAAAATATTCTTATACCTTGAGAATGACAGTTCGACATCCACTAATAAGACACCCCATAATTGAAATAATCTTTATAAATAGATAAGGGATCTATAGAAGCACCATTACAAATTTGTCTTTATCTAGTAAATTGAAAGTTTTTTAAAACATTTGCTTATTTTTGTCACTTAAGGCGGGTTTACACTATGCATAGATTAGTGGCGCCAGTAACAATTGTCGCGCCAGTAAATTTAAGTTGTGTGTATAAACATCAACTGGCGTACAAGTCAAAACTTTGACTTGTACGTAGTGTGTACGTGCATAGTGTAAACCCGCCATTAGCACATAGCTAAAAGTGAGTTTATATCGGTCACTATTCGCATTGGCTTCACTAACAGCAACATAGTATTTTGCATCAAATAATTACCGTAAATATTTTTTACATCTGTTTTAACGAAACTATCTTAAAATCTGACTTTAAATTGGCTGCAGCTTCGTCAGGATTAAATTGTTGAATCACAAATTTAGTTCGTTGGAAGTACTCAGAATAATAAAAAGTCGCCTTCAACTATGTTCCCTAACGTGTAACAATCGGCTGTGGTGGTTCGGGAATACGGGGGCACCGTTTGTAAAGTTCTCGAATCTGTTTGGAAGACTTGAGAAACACTTTTTTAGTATTTGGGCGTTACATATAAAAGTCTCCGATTATTTTCTTTAAGAGATTAGCCTACTGAAGTAAAAGGAAAGTTCAAATTTTTGTGGCTTATCCTGCACTACCTTCATAATCGCTTCACCTGTGCATTTTTATAACTTTTTGCTAGCTAATATAATTGGTAATATCGGTTTAAAGGGTTCGAGTACACGTACTATTATATTTACAATAGAATCTTTTTCACGATCTATCGTCTCGTCAACGCAAAACCACAGATGTTTGTCTTTTACTACAGCTTTGATTCTATTTTCGATTTATTCGCGTAGAGGTAGCTTCCAGTTGGAATTGTTTTTATGCCAGAAGGACCGAAATAGTTATTTATTCAGAAGGCGTAGCGATAAGCCGTACGTTGTGTTCTTTAGAAGTAAGTGTAGCATGGATTCAGTCACTTTTTTCTACGCTCTTTGTTGTTAACATGTTTTGTACAGTCGTATTTGTACCAGCACATCAACAGTTTATCGCAAACATTATATATTATCGTAGAATATTTATAAAATGGATCAGGATATTCACTAGCATACTTCTTGACCGTGTCAAACAATGGTCGTTTTTTCTCTTCAGCACGTTCGCCATACTTATATATTTATATAAAAAGTAAAACAAATAACATCGTCAAGCCAATTATCGATGCTAACTAATAGCACAATGATATGGGCAGGTATCAATCACTCTGGACGATCGATAATTCACGGAAATATTCGCTTCACTGGCTCGAATTTGTCTTTGAATGTCTACACATGGGTATTATTGCATTTTAACTTGTTTGGAGGAGTTTTAATGTGATCTTGTTGAGAGAGTATAAAATGCTTTTTTTCCGAAAACAAGTGCGTATTTATGCTCGCACACGTGAAAAAAAAGACATACATGTGTAGAAATAATAGGGTTGCGTTTACTTAAAATATTTTTCCATTTGATAGACACAATGCCGAAAGGACACAACTACGTATTTACCTTAAAGCGATATTGGCGCTTTTACTTCTATCCAAGAGAGGACGGTATGAGATAGAATTCTTTTTCACAATTACATCAAGTACATCAAACGTGTCATAAACTCATGCTATCTGATGTTAGATTTCTAAGGCAGTAATTTTTACTAACTGTACTTTATTTCGCAATTTACCCGTTAATATGCACACGCCGATGTTTGCTTTGCCAATAGATGATGTGTTCTCTATGGCGGTTAAAGAGAATAAGTGTAAGTTACACTTCTGTATGAAAAATGGATGTTCAGTTCTGTTACGACTTTATGTATTATTTTGTTGTTTTAATAAGGTTTCTATTTTTCCTTGTATCAGAGGAGATTTTGCAACAAGTTATAATTTTATTTTAAACACCAAACTGCTTTAATTCAAGACATAAAAATGTAGAAATAAAGTGTTACGGCTTATTCAAAATACTTTGATATTTGACTGAAAAGTTTCACTCTTGAAACAATCCTTTACCATTTTTTTAAATGTTTTGGTAAACATGCTAGGTGCATTGCAAAAACGGTAGTTGAATGAATGCAATTAGCATTGATTGAAGGCATTATTTCTACCATAGTAGGTATAATATGGCAATGTCTATTTTACTTTAATATTAATTCTTACAGGATTAGCTAGAATTTCAAATCTAATTTCTTGCTATTATTGAGAGGTATATTGAATAATAAATTGTTTGATGACTGGTCATTGGAATATCTTATATTAGATTTGATGAAAGAATATGTAAAGAAGCAATAAATTTCTGATGTAATTAATGTTAGGAACTATCAAAATTTACTAACAAAGAATTTAAATTGTTGATGACCTTGCTAGGTAAATAAATATCCAAAGAATTCCAGTACTTTTTTAAATTGAAAAATAACTAATGTATTTAAAAATTTATTAACATTTTACCAATCAATTTTCGATTCTGTTCGACACCTATACAATCGTTTCATTAAAACGATTTAGAACTGTCGCCAGATACGAACTGGTTGATATGTCTTCTGCAGTGACGCATCATCGTACAATATTCGAAACTAGACCGGCGAACGGCGACCAACAAAGCCCCTGATCGCAGAGGACAAGTTAATTATTTCTGTCGATCCAACAAATCCCTTCTTTCCCCGTCGTCCGATAGTGTCGTGACCCCTTTCGCTTTCTTCTGCGTAAAACTGTCAGGGCATAGTTAACTCTGCTTGAAATGAATGTAATCGATTGCGAGGGTCTTTTCGAATCCTTTCTTGAATGTTTGATTGGTATTAATAGTATTTTACAAAGTAATCAATTATTGAGTTAATAATTGTCATGTCGGACGTAAAAAGCCAAAAGTAGAGAAAAGTAGAGACCTTGAACAGTGATGGGTATTCAGATTGTCACAGTTTATCGCTCTACTTTTGCTGGAGCTAGAAAAAAACGCCTACTCTCCTATTTTTGACGTATGTATTACGAGTTGTTGAAGCGAGAACAATCAATAATCGACATTTATGTCATATCATGACATATCCATCGTTAGAAGCAGAGAAATTGCGTATAAAGTAAAAGTATGTATTTGGCATTGGTCGAAAAATGAATTTTGAACAAAGAGCGATAATCAAGTTCTGTTTTAAACTCGGTAAATCTTTTACTGGAACGTTTAATTTGATGAAACAAGCGTATGGGACACGTGTTTATCAGGTATGGGTGTGTACGAGGGGTATAAACGATTTAAAGGCGGTCGTACAGACATAAATGACGACGAACATCCTGGTGCAAAAAAAATCTGTGGTTGTGGAAAGTAACGTCGAACTTGCGTGAATTTATCAGAAATAAGTCGAAATCCTTATTACGATACGTGGGAATGGAATTAAATATTTCTAAAGACTCATTTCATCGCATCTTGACACAGCATTTGGGACTGTGAAAGATTTGTGCAAGGTTTGTACCACACAAGTTAACTGAATTCAACATTGTATAGACTTGATTAAAGATTCAAAAAAGGACGAAAACTTCAGGAATTCTATTGCACGATAACTGGCGATGAGATGTAGTGTTTTCAATATGATCCAGAGACCAAGCGTCAAAACTCAGAATGGAAGCATCTAAGCAAAAAACGCCAAAAAAACGTTTGGAGAAGTCAAAAGTGAAGACAATGTTGATTTGTTTTTGTGATTCGAAAGCCGTAGTGCACAAAGAGTTTATAACAACTAGTCAAACAGTCAATGCTACATATTATCTTGGTGTTATGAAGTCTTTTGGCGCGTATCCGTCGTGCGTCCTCAATATCGTGCAAATGGTTTGTTACATGATACTTATTATTATGCACTATTCGCCAGATTTGACCCCCTGTTATTTTTATCTATTCTCCAAACTACATTTGCCGATGAAAGGACAGCGTTATGTCGACGTCGCAGCCATTAAAAAGGCGTCGATAGCGACCTTGAAGAACATCTCTAAAGATGAACTTAAAAATTCAGTCGACATGTTAATTGACAGTACAAAACGTTGTACTGAAACCGAAGGCGACTATTTTAAATAAAATAAATGAATTTTACTAAAATATTGGGTCTGGGAAAAAGTTCGTGGCGTTTTTCCCGATAGATGGCGTTGGTTGCCGATAACTAAAGAAGAACAAGTCACAGCGACACCACCGAGGGCTCGTTTTTTAGGTGACCTTCCGAACGTTAGTTTGAGCGTAGAAACATTGTAATCGGTGCAGTGGTTGGAAAGTTATTCGCACTTGAAAATGGAGAAGAATAATGAGAAATTTCGCTATATTCTGCAATATTATTATGATAAGGGGAAGAACGCTGCGCAGGCTTGTGATAAAATTTGTGCTGTGTACGGTGAAGGTACTTTATCGAAATCTGTTGCGCGGAAATGGTTCGCTCGCTTTCGTTCTGGAAATTTCAATGTGAAAGATGAGTCACGCTCCGGTCGTCCAATCACTGAAAAATCTGATGAAATTCTTGAAAAAGTCCAACAAGATAAGCATATCAGCAGTGTCGATATTGGCATGGAGCTAGGCATTGTCCACAAAACTGTTTTGAACCATTTACACAAAGCTGGTTACAAAAAAAGCTTGACGTATGGGTTCCTCATGAGTTGAGCGTGAAAAACATGATGGACCGAATTAACATCTGCGATGCGCTGCTGAAACGGAATGAAATCGAGCCGTTTCTGAAACGTTTAATAACCGGAGATGAAAAATGGATTACGTACGATAATCGGAAGCGTAAAAGATCGTGGATAAAGGATGGTGAGCCGTCACAAGCGTTCGCTAAGCCAACATTGACGCCAAAAAAAGTGATGCTGTGTGTATGGTGGGACTGGAGGGGAATCGTCCACTACGAGCTACTTCCAACTGGTCAGACGATTGATTCTCAACTCTACTGTGCACAACTAGAGAGATTACGCCAGGCGATTGAAAGAAAACGGCCCGAATTGATTAATAGGAAAGGTGTTGTCTTCCATCATGACAACGCCCGACCACACACTTCTTTGATGACCCGTCAAAAATTGAGAGAGTTTGGTTGGGAAGTTTTGATGCACCCACCTTACAGTCCGGATATAGCACCCTCTGACTATCATCTGTTTCGATCTCTGCAGAACTCTCTCAATGGAATTAAGTTGGTTTCAAAAGAAGCCTGTGAAAACTACTTGATTCAGTTTTCGACCAGAAACCACAGAAGTTTTTCACCGATGGGATCATGGATCTACCAAAAAAATGGCGAAACATTGTCGATAATAATGGAGCATATTCGGTTTAAATGAATTCGTCCACGCGCCATGCGGGGACCAGTTGAATTTTACTGAAAAAACGCCACGAACTTTTTCCCAGACCCAATAGTAAGCTTTTTGTTTTATTTTAAAAAAGTTCGGTGGTCTCTGCGACAAACTGTGTATAGCCCACTCTCACGGTTTAATTTTTATAGAAAAGTTCCCATAATTTGTTTCCTATAGGATATTTTATGTAATTGCGATTGTGCAGTATTTGAAACGGAAACAATTTTATAAAAACAAATTATGATAATGATAAAAGTTCTCCGTGTTTGAGGTAACAAGTACGTACAATGATTCCATGTATGCTTTCATATGTATGAAGTCACATAAACATGTTCCGTGTACAAATATCTACAAATTAGTAAATATTTAATGATATGATAATCACATTTATGAACAAGGAATCATTACCTAGTTTCGTCTTTTTTTTGTCTGTTATGTAAATATGAGATACGACTTGTTTGTTATGAAGTAATTAAGCTATTCGATTTGTAAATATACTATATTTATACATTATATAGTATATATGTACATATATGTATTAAATTATTCTAAATTTGGATAAAATTTGATTTTATAATTTACATTCTATTATTAGTATTACTTTTCTAATGCGTAGTTTCTCGAGATGACACACAAAACCCTACTTTTGATTCTAGAATTTACTCTTATTAATGATATTATTTGTTGATAAAGGAGTTATTAGTAGTTGAAACAAATTCAGATCAGTGAATATTTATTTCTTGAAGAAATTATGTTTTTTTTACGTCCTTTTTTTAATAATTAGTTTTATTGTATATCTAATAAGTTCCTAAGAAAAACATGGGAAAATAACAGTTGGCGCAAAAGTAATATCATAATTTGAATTGGCTGCCGTTTTTGCAGATGGCGCCAAATGTCATTGTGCTTTGACATTTATGATGTAGATATATAGAGAATTAGTTGTCAACAAACCATGGAGCGATACACACCTCAAGAACATGGAATTATTGTTACCGCTTATTTGACAAATTTTCAGTCTGCTGTTTTAGCGCAACGTGAATTTCGTCGTGGTTCTGCTCGTCGTCGTGTTCCATATGCTCGAACAAATAAACGTTTGGCTGAGCGCCTCATGCAAACTGGGTCCACTGCAGATGTCGCAAGAAGTGGCCGGCCTCGTATTGCTCGTTCGACCGAGAACATCGCTGCTGTTGCCGACGACGTCAGAGAGAATCCACAAACATCAACGAGACGACGATGCACACAATTAAGCATCAGCAGACGTTCGATGCAACGAATTTTGGTGAAAGATTTGAGAATATTCCCCTATAAAGTGCAAACTGTTCACGAATTGCTGTCTGTTGACCGTCGGACAAGGTAAAGTTACTGCCATACTCTGCTTGGTGCAAGAAGAGGATGATTTCGTATCAAAAATTATAATGTGCGACGAAGCCCATTTCCATTTAAGTGGTTATGTTAACAAACAAAATTTGCGTTTCTGAGACACAGAGAATCCACACGAAATGCATGAAGAGCCATTGCATCCCCTCAAAGTGACTGTTTGATGCGGCATTTGTAGTGAAAAGCGATTGGCTCTTATTTTTTGAAGACGCCGATGACACCACCGTAACCGTAAATGGTGAGCGTTACAGGCAGATGCTAAATGAGTTTTTTTTGACGCAAGTTGCTGCATTGGTTCTCGATCATTGTTAGTTTCAACAGGATGGAGCAATCGGAGATTTTGAGACACCAATTTCCAGGTCAAGTGATCTCCCGTTTTGGAGATTTGAATTGGCCGTCTAGATCGCCAGATCTAACAGCACCAGACTCTTTCCTTTGGGGCTTTTTAAAATCTCGCGTTTTCCACAAAAAACCACGAACCTTGCAAGTCTTGAAAGCTAACATTGAAGAAGAAATCGCCAATTTGGAGCCAGATGTTTTGCGAGCAATAATTCGAAATGTCGTAAAACGAGCGCAATTATGCATCAACTTGGGAGGTGGGCATTTGAGCGGTATAATTTTTTCCAATTAATGTCATCAATTTTACACTTTCAAATAAACTTTCTATGAAAACAGAGCTCTTTTTTTCACTTATAACAAAATGGCAGCCAGTTCAAATTATGACATTACTTTTGCGCCACCCGTTATAAGAATTCTAAACTAATAATGAAAGTAAACTTATAGGGAATATTATAAGAAGGTGTAGTGGAGCATTTGTGCTGTATATTGGATGAGAAACTAACCAAAGGGATGTATGACATATGAGCTCAAAGGGCAGATTAAGATAAATTGAAAAGGCATATTGAATGGATGGAAATAAAATAACCAGCCCAGCAGTTGTATACTTAGAGGTAGACTTAGAGACTTACGACTGAGAAAGCAGCAAGTCTATGAATTTTTTTATTTTTTCTTGTATCAATTTGATTAAGATTTTTTAACTTTTATATTATTTTTAAATAAAATATGCACATATATTAATGGGTTAGCAGGGTTAAAGTTTCTTGGATTCCCTAATAAATATGGGGAAATTGATTTCCAAAATACAAACTAATGCTTTCTTTTGTTTTAGATTAACCAAAAAAAGGTAAATACAACCACTTACCACTATTTTTGCTAAGGGATTTTATTTATCTTTTTTTTGGATTTATTCATTCAACCATAGTCTCCATTAAGTTTGATCGATTTTTGATGTTTTTTTGAATTAAAATTAATTTAACGAAGTATGTAGTACTATTATTGCAAATAAAGGGTTTTCCAATAGAGGCTTGACAACTTTTAATTCAATTTGTGAACGCACCCTTTCACTAATCATCGAACTGTCACTGTCAATTTATTCAGTAGACTTAACATTTTCATCATGGTAAAGTACACGAACGAACAACGTCTGCAAATTATAAAAGTTTACTACAGAAATTCGGAGTCGGTGACCGCTACTTTAAGAGCGTTAACTCCGATTTTCGGTCGTAATTCTCGCCCTAGTAGACAGGCAGTAACAAGTTTAGTGCAAAAATTTGAGTCTACATATTCGTTGTGTGATGATGCCGTGCCAGTGAGACAACGGGTTGGTCGAAGTGTCGAAAATATCGCTGCCGTTGAAACGTCCGTAGCAAATGATCCAAATCAATCAATTCCACGGCGTTCTCGAGAGTTGGTCATCGCCCAGACCACTTTATGGCGAATTTTGCGTAAGGATCTTGGTTTACATCCATACAAGATCAAGCTGACTCAAAAATTGAAGCCGATGGACCATTTGAAGCGACGTACGTTCTCCGATTGGGCTCTGGAAAAGATGCGCCAAGATGATCAATTTCATCGCAACATTATTTTCAGTGACGAAGCTCATTTTGGCTCAATGGGTTCGTCAATATGCAAAATATGCGTTATTAGTCGGGTGAAAATCCACATGTGCTTCATGAAACACCACTTCATCCACAAGAAATAACTGTTTGGTGCGGTTTGCATGTCGGCGGCGTCATAGGGCCATATTTTTTCGTCGACGATAATGATCGTCACGTTACTGTGAATGGTAATCGTTATCGCGTCATGATTACCGATTATTTTTGACCCGAGTTGGAAGATATGGACTTGGACAACATGTGGCTTCAGCAGGACGGTGCCACAAGCCACACAGCACACGTTACAATCGATTTATTGAAGAGTAAGTTTGATGAGCGTGTTATCTCAAGAAATGGACCAGTCGATTGGCCGCCTTGTTCGTGCGATTTAGCGCCTCTAGACTTTTTTCTTTGGGGCTACGTCAAGTCATTGGTCTATGCCAACAAGCTGACAACGTTGGAAGAGCTCAGAGCCAACATTGAACGCGAAATAGCAGCCGTTTCGGCCGAATTGTGTGGCGGAGCCATCGAAAATTGGGTCCAACGAATCGACCGCTGCAAACGTGCCCGCGGTGGCCATATAAACGAAGTCGAGTTCCATTCATAAATGTTTTGATTGTACTTCAACCCGATAATAAAGTTTCTGAAATATCTCAAATGGTCTGCATTTTATTTTGAAAAAAAGTTGTCAAGTCCTTACTGGAAAACCCTTTACATATTGTCCATATTTTTAATACTATTTTACTAATTGCTATTGCTTTTCAAATTTCCTGAGGCATGCTTGCAGTTAAAACCGAAAATTAGACATCAGAACTACAACGAACTAAATAAAATAAACTCGAGAATATTTTTATTCAACCTTTACCTTGATATACAACAGAAGTTTATTAAATATTAAGTCTCTATATAAGTTCGAAATTATAAATACTCCTCAACTTCCACTTTCTTAAACCAATTCTAAATAATATTTTTCTCTGCAGCGAAACTACATTCTTTAATAGTTTTTAACTATTGCCACTGCAATAAAGTTTCGTTTCACAACAATATTTACCAGTTTTAAAATTCTATTTGGAAAGAAGTGCAACTGTGTTGTGTTCAAACAGTATTTTACGCAAGCAAGCCTCGTTAACGTTTTCAACCAATTGCCAGACCTCGAATCGTTTTCGGTTTTCTTCTAATTATAGAATAACTAGTAATTAATAATCCCAAGCCGTGCAGAACGCGTCGATTAGGTCAGTGGGCCTCTAAATAAAGTGAACACAGAGCGCGCTGCAACCGACTCGTTGCATTTTTCTTTTTTCTCCTTTTCGCCGGCGATCGGTCATGCTCTCTTTTTTTGTGTCAATACACGTCGATAGTTACGTAACGCGTTGGAATGTCGTTGGAAATGAAGTGATTTAAATATCGCGAAATTGGCGTTTCGTGTCACCACGAGTATTCTGACCTTAATACATGAAATTCTTATTGTCTTCTGGATTCATTAAACAGAAGCAACACAAGCGGCGAAGCCTGTCACTGTGTCATCTGGTTGATTATTATGGATTGTTCGTTAACTCCCCCTCGATCGTTTATTTCAATACTAAATGGGAATTTGTAATTATCTAGGAGTGGACACCCCTGTTTCTGCAATATTCATTAAAGGCGATATCCTGCTAAGTGCTAGTTACAGTTCCCTTTAATTATTACAAATATGTTTAGCTCAATCTCATAATATTTAGAACATCTTTAAAAAGAATCTGTAAATTCATTTCTTGTTTGTGTCCTAAATTGAAGTATTAGAAGATAGTCTATCTTCGTGTGCAGAAATAATGTGCAAGATTGCTCGATATTTGCGGTAAAAGAAGAAAATTGTAATGCGCAAGAGAAAGTTGCCGTTTACACTATGTGCGATTAACATTTTTTTATGACAGAAGATGGAATCGCACCAATGAAATATGTATTAAAATAAATATGAGGGCTAATCCCCTTGGTCTGCTGCTGCCCCATATATAAATCAAAACAATTACTTATCTTCACGTCGTATTGTAACCCGCTCAAGCAACGAGCGGTGATTAAATACTTGCTTTTAAAAAAGATGGCTCCAATTCAAATTCATCAAGATTTGGTGGATACATTAGGGGAATCTGCAATATCATATGACATAGTTAAAAGGTGGTGTCGTGAGTTTAAATGTGGAAGACAAATGAACATGCAGATGGAGCGCCTATACGTCACTACTCAAGAAAATGTTAAAAAGGTCCATGATCTCGTGCTGAAAGATCAACGCGTGACTATTAGACAACTAGTAGAAGATACTATTCTCAAACCATGTGATATAGAATATAATTACTGCCGAATTAAACATGAAGAAATTGTTTGCAAGAAGGGTACCCGAATGTTAACAGATTGCACACAAAGAAACTCCAAAAGACATTTATTTGCCGTCGTCTTTTAACGCGGCATAGACACGACAAAGAAAATTTTCTTGCAAAACATGTGACAATGAATGAGTCCTGGATTCTTCATTATTATGTAGAGACCAAAATACAGAGTACAGAGTGGACACATTTAAGTTCACCACGGCCAAGAAAATTCAAGATGCAACCTTCAGCAGGGAAGGCAATGTTATCCGCATTTTAAGATGCTGAAGGCGTAATTTTAGTAGATTTCCTGCATGATGGGGCCGCAATTACAGGTGCTTATTATGCCAACTTAATTCCCAAATTGTGATGCGATACAAGAAAAACGTCGGAGGAAGTTGCGCAAATGTGTTCTCTCATCAGGATAACGCACTCAGTCACAGGTTCGCAATTGTAACAGCTGCAATAGCTCAGGCAGGCTTCGAATTATTTTCAAACACAATTTCAGTGCGACAGACGGTAGCAGCAGTTGAGCCTTGAAGATATCCCATACGAGTGGGTACGAAACGTCGGCAGTTACACCAGTGACGCGGTACCAGCCCGGAAACCCACAAGAAGAATTCTCCATTGTTAAACTTACTTCATTGTAACTGTATATCACCCCCGCCCTGAAAATAGTTTGGTTGACTAGATTATAATCCGCTAGATTTACATTTCAGTCTGAAGAATCCACTGTGCTGCCGAAACAATTGTTACGCTTTTTCAACAAGGACAATTTGTGAAAACTACACAACTGTGTTTTTATGTACAATACAATACAATAAAAAAGGAATAAGTAAATAGATATTTTCTTTATTTAATTTATATATATTTATACACTACAGGCCATAAGTGAGGGATCACTTATCATAAATAACAAAACACTTGTATTTTAGACACATCCCTTAGACTTTTACCTGTTTTGGTGAGAATAATTGAAATAACAGTTGTAAATGTAATTCTGAGAAGGATTATTCGGATTATTATTATAAATTAGATAAATATATTTGTTTCTGAAAAATATTGTAAATCCTTTTAATAGTTTTATGGCGTCTATTTAATAGAAATATTTTATATACCCCAATAAATTTAATAGGGTTTACAACGCAATATTATTATAATGGTATTAGGAATTCATAGTAATCTATTTAGCAATTTAAAAATTAGTTTTCGTGCAGCATTTATCCGAGTAAGTTGCAATATGAGTATTTGAGAACAGACGTAAAAGTAACTTATAAAAATGCCGAAAAGAAAGGAACTTAGCGCAGAAACTCGTAGTTCTATAATAACGCCACATGGTGAA
The DNA here is from genome assembly GCA_031893035.1 of Dermolepida albohirtum. NCBI lineage: Eukaryota > Metazoa > Arthropoda > Insecta > Coleoptera > Scarabaeidae > Dermolepida > Dermolepida albohirtum. Next base: position 65,233 of record JAVIWB010000276.1, on the reverse strand, counting down.
AAATTTTCACTGCGGCAAATAGCCCAAAAGTTAAATTTATCTTATCACGCGGTGCAAGGAACAGTGAATATTCACAAAGTGGATCATTACAATAAATAAAACGTTGCGGTAGGCCAAGGGTAACTACCAGACAAGAGGATTTGCGCCTAAAAATACTATCAAAACGAAATAGGCGCCTAACAGCTCCTCAGCTTCGAGCAGAGCTGAATGAAGGCCGTCGAAAGCCGGTGTCACTGACCACTGTAGAAGGACGTTTGACGGCGGGACTACCTGGGCGTATTGCAGCTCGATTATTGAATCACGAAATTTTTAAAAAACGGTTACAATGGGCCCGGGACCATCAACACTGGGACATGAAAATGTGGAAGCAGGTGTTATGGACAGATGAGTCAAAGTTCCAAGTGTTTGGTAGTAATTGACGAGTTTTCGTTCGAAGACAAGTGTGTGAAAGGATGTTACCCGAATGTGTAGTGCCAACTGTTAAACATGGGGGAGGTTCTGTGCTTGTTTGGGGATCCTTTTCCTTTGATGGTGTCGGAGATTTGTACCGCATTGAAGGCATTTTAAAAAAAGAGGGGTACCTGAAGATTTTGGAGGAATATGCAATTCCGTCTGGATTAAGGTTAATTGGTGAAGGTTTTCACCTACAACAAGATAATGATCTCAAACACACTTCCCAACTTTGTAAAAACTATGTGAATCAAAAAGAGGAGGAAGGGGTGCTGGTAAATATGATTTGGCCACCACAATTATCCGATCTCAACCCTATCGAATTACTGTGGGATGAATTAGATAGAAACGTGAGAAAAAGCTGTCCACAATCGCAGAACGAGCTTTGGGAGCAACTTACAAGGATGTGGAATAATTTACCAATGGATACGCTCCAGAAAATTGTATCGCGGTTGCCTAATATTTGTAAAGAAATTATTAAGCGCAGAGGTGGATACTTAGACGAAAGTCGAATATGATAAGAAATTCTACAGAATATGTTGAAATTATTTTATTTTATAAGGGAAACTGTTCATTTGTCTCGTAGATATAGTTTTGTAGAAATATACGTTTTGTTTCACTAAGCGTGCATGTTTTTTTTAAATTTCATCAACTGATCCCTCACTTATGGCCTGTAGTGTATATACAGAAGGCTCTAATTCGGTTGCACGGTATTGTATTTATAAAACATAAAAATACTGTAGACACACTTTAATTTTAACTTCCTCTTCCGAATGTATTTATTAATTTATGCGAGCATCTGCAGTTCCAAGGTGTAAGAACATTTAATAATCCAAGAAATACATTTCCCACAATAAAACGAATAATACATCAGGTCGACATCATAAAGGTCCTTTAAAAGACCAAATCGCTATATAGAATTAATTTACGATGCCTTCTATTGCGCTCTTTCGAAAGTATCTGCTGAAATCGGCCAAATGATTTCCCCACAGCTCAGACGTGCACATAAATCTTGGAGAAATCTATACAATAAATAAATCGGAAAAAAAAGGTATATTTGTTTCTCGAAAGACTTAGTCTGATACGATTTATGACTATCCGCAGTGAACGTTGTAAATTTTCAACAATTTTGGCCTCTTGCCCGTCCATACGTGTACTGTAGTGTGTGGGTTTGTAATTCTACGCGACTTTCCAGTCTGTTAATTAAACCATTAATTAAGGATAATATAGCTTTTAGTATATTGAACTATAAATATTTGTGGCGCTGTAATTATTTTCTGAACCAAAATAATGTTTTTGTTGTCATCGTTTTTTTTTTAGTTTTACCTTTATTTAATATTGGATAAAAGTTTCCTCTTTGAAAAGTATTTTATTTATGGAAATTTATTATTATGTGTTCAATATTCCTGATGAAATAATCGGGCCAACACTATGGTATATTCTACCTATCATTCAGTCGACAACATTTTCGGTCATCAGTAATATCAATGTGTGGAAGCGTTGATTCTATTTGCCCGGATTTAGATTTATTCAATATTGATTTAATGTCATTGTAAAAGTTTTTATTTGTGAAATGTCAATTACGATGATTTATTTAACTTCTTTTCTCGTTTATGTTTGCGATATGTATTTATATGCTTTACATTTATTATTTTTTTATTGTATTATTATTATGCGGGATGCTTTAAATTTTATTTCTATTTAGTGCACCAATAATAATCTCTCCTTAAACATTGACAAATGTTTTTCTGTCTCTTATACATAGAAATTAAATCGGAAGAAGTCTGGGTATTACATTAATAATGTGTTAGCTTCGCATAGATATTCGATAAGGAATTTAGGTGTTTTTTGATTTTAAGCTGTCCTTTGCCGAGCAGTTATCTGCTATAGCCTCTTCTGCATGCAAAACCCACCCTTAGTTTTGGCCAAAATTATTAAACTATCAAATGTGTACTGAAAATTTATTTATTGTACCAATACAATAGTGTAAAATAAACATAAAATAGTTACATTTTTCTTATATAAAAACTTTATCATTAATTATTATTAAATTTTGCTCTCATCAATGTGCCCACCTTTATCTTCTGTAATTTGTGCCCAGGCTTCTTTAAGTTGTTCCCACAGTACAGTGGTGGATGACAGAGCACGTTCTCGAACCTTCCGGTCCAATTCTTCCCAAAGAAGCTCTATTGGGTTCAGATCAGAACTTTGAGCTGGCCATATCATTATAGAGATTCGCCCTTGCTCATCTAGTTGACGCAAGTAATCGCCACACAATTTAGAACTGTGCTTCGGATCGTCGTCTTGTTGAAATACAAAATTTTCGCCAAGAATCCTTAGTCCTGAAGGAACAGCGTTATTTTTTAAAATTTCCTTGTAGCCTTCTTTTCGTAGGATTTCCTCAATTTTGACGAGATCGCCTACAGATCTTCCACCAAAATATCCTCAAATTATTACTGAACCTCCTTCATGTTTTACAGTAGGCGCAATACATTCTGGCAGTACTCTTTCTCCTGCGGATCTTCTTACGAATATTCGCCTTTTACTACCGAAAAGTTCAAACTTCGATTCGTCTGTCCACAACAGATTATTCCACTGATCAATCGTCCAATTCTTATGTTCTTTAGCCCAATTTAGTCGTTTCATCTTGTTTTGCTTTCGTAGTAGTGGTTTTCCCAGAGCAATTCTTCCGTATAAATCCGCTTGCCTTAACCTTCTCTGTACCGTGGACACACTAATTGGTTTAGCACGCGCTCTATTAATTTCAGCAGCAATTGCTGGTGCTGTTATTCGTCTATCGCGTCTACTTATCCGTATTAGATGCCGGTCATCTGCAGATGTCGTCGCTTTGTGTCGTCCAGATCTTCTTTTGTTGGAAAATGTACCACTTTCTTCAAATTTTTTAACGTTATAATCAATGGTTCTGCGATGTAATCGTAATTCTTTTGCAATTTCGCGATTACTTTTACCCGTACGATGATAAGCAATTATCATAGCACGCACTTACAGACAGATAATTCCTTCGTCTTCGGCATTGCATTAAAATATTCACAATAACTCTCTATTTCACTGTTTTCGCAACAAAAGATGAACGATGACTGACATAAAATTTATTTTCCTTTTTGAATAACACATCCTAATATTGTAATTAGTTAGTATAATAACACAATATTGGTAATACCTTTCGTAAATGCAGGTAAAAGTGTTAATACTGTAGTGATTAGCCCATATAATATTTATGGTATTTTTCCAATTTATGGCACCTTTACGATATATCATAAACAATTTAAGATTTTCGTAGAAATTCATATGGAATTACTTCTACTAATAATATTGTTGAATAATTATAATACAGATTTTTCGAAAGATAATCCGTATTTCAGGAAACATAAAATTGGGATGGGCAAATAAATATGATCGGTAGTGTATGTATGTAAATGAGTGTTCTTCAATTTTATTACTGTTAATAAGAATTAGAAAGTTGTTTCTGTTATTCAAACAAGTGATTTTACTGCCGACAAAGACTTATCACGACAACTACGTACTAGTTTTTATAATTTTATTAATTTCCTCCATCCTTTTCTATTTATTTTCCTCAATAATCGCTTTGTTTCATAAGCTATAATTGTTTATATGTATGATTCTGTTCAATTTATGTTAGTGTACATTCATTCTTATCTCTTTTGGAATTTCTGTTTTCCCCAAGAATGTACTTTTTTATATTGTTAAAAAGTTCTGCACCTTTTTTGTACTTTTTTTTTTGATTTCTTCGTATATTTTCTCATTCTGTAAGTTACTGTCGTGTTTCATCTTATTCAACTGTTCCATTTCCTAAATTTGTTACTTCTTGTCGTTCTTTTTTCTTACTATCATAGTTTTTTTCTTTTTATGACTGATCTTCATGTCTACATTATCTAAAGCTTTTCATTTTTTTCTGCCCTTCACTATTAAAACTGTATCATATACGTAGCATATCTACCAGCATCTGACATCGTAGTTTCTAATTTCTTCTTTTTAGCTTCGTTCATGAGACTATTAACTTATGTACCAAACATGATATTTAATAATTTGGAAACATATTTCGATTTGAAAGACTAATTTCCGCGATTGCTCCTAATCATATTGAATCCGTCCATGATTTGACTTCAAAAGATCGACAAATTTGACTCAAACTTATTGCAGAAGCATCGAGCACTTCCACTGAATATCGCTCATGGATGCTTTCATTCAGAGCTTTGACGCATGATCTCTGGATCATATTGAAAACGCCACGTCTCATCGCCAGTTGCCTGAGGTTTTCGTCCTTTTTTTTGAGTCTATACTCAAGTCTGTATAATGTTGAATTCGGAGCAATTTTTGGATCATCAGTTAGCTTGTGTGGTACAAACCTTGCACATATCTTTCTCAGTCTCAAATGCTGTGTCAAAATGCGATGAGTTGAATCTTTGGAAATATTTAATTCCGTTCCCACATATCACAATAACAATTTCGGCTCGTTTCTGATAAATTCACGGACAAGTTCCTGCGTGAATTTATGTGTAACCACAGAATTTTTTGCACGTACGACCGTCTTTAAATCGTTTATATCACTCATACACACTCGTACGTAATAAACACTTATCACTATACACTTGCTTCATCAAACTAAACGTTTCAGTAAATGATTTACCGAGCTTAAAACAGAACTTGATATTTGCTCTTTGTTCAAAATTCATTTTTCAACCAACGCCAAATACACACTGTTACTTTATGCGCAAATTATTTGCTTCTAATGAAGCAAATTATTTGCTTCTAATGAAGCAAATGTCATGATATTTTGACATAACATTGGTGCAAGATCTACCTTACCGACACGTATTTTTTTTAATAGATGTCGCCACAAAGAATTACTATTTTAAAAAAATTCGGTTTTCTCTGCGACAGACTGTGTAGAGTTACTCAAAAAATGTTCTGCTGAATTTATTAATCTAAGCAGAGGTTATATTGAATAAATAAAGTTTTGAAATGTAGTGCTTTATATGGTAGACTAAGTAATTATCACAATCCCTTCCTAATTTTAACAAAATATTGTAAAATCGCAGTTTGCCCAAAATTTCTAAATTTATAATCTGCAAAGTATGGACGTACAAAATGTTCTCACATCCATAAGCATAGTTGTCCAATATGCGGATTTAATACCCTCTTCAACCCAATTATAGAGGACTAAACGTGAATGATACACGAAAGTCGTAGCTTATACTTTCATATTAAGAACATAATCCGCTAAAAATATCTTGACGAAATAATACCGCATCGGTTTAATATGACGGCGCGCGGCGACATTTTCGGTGAAACTTAAGCCTCGCTACCGTAATATGAGGTGTATATCAAGTGAGGTTGGCAGTTTAGCTCTGGGTATTACAATATACTTGTTTTAATAATCTAAACGTTAAATCATGAAAATCCTCCGAGACAAGATCGCTGAAAGGACCGGATTTTACACGAGGATTTGTAAAAGATTAATTAAAAAAAAAAGAGCAGGAGAGGAAGAACAGAAACGCCATGAATGAGAAGTCATTTTCGTTTAATATGTGTAATTAATTTCAGTGTACAAATGTGTACTAATTGTGCGAGAGAAAGTTAGGAAACAGTTGCTTACGTTCGAGAACATAATTGTATTTTGTTCTTAATTGGCTGTGGCATATATTTACGCATTTGTTCGGCAAATATAGAGTTGTGTCAGTTGTAATAAAAGGAAAATACACGTTTCCTTTACACGGTCGAAACTTATTAATTGTTGAAATTGTATACTTTATTATAACATTAATATAATTATTTGATGCTGAAGATATAATTTGCGATTCTTGGTATTTGAAAATGAATTTTAAGATTTCTGTATGTATTATTAATAGTAGTACGTGGGCAAGGTGAAAAGTTCTCGGCCCAACAACGAAAGACTGCGATTTAAAGTTAAAAAATTATTTTATTTTTCTACATAATCTCCCTTGAGTTCAACACACTTGGTCCAGCGTTTTTCTAACATCAATATTGCTTCCCGGAAGTGAGAGTCTGGAAGGTTGTCAAAATATTTTTCTACGGTCCTTTCAACTTCTTCGTTGGATGTGAATCGCTTTCCAGAAACAAATTTTTTCAAATTTGGGAATAGATGGAAGTCTGAGGTTGCCAAATCAGGAGAATAGGGAGGATGGCCGAGCAAATCGTACCCCATATCCCGCAATTTTCCCATCGCCAACGCACCCTTGTGTGCGGGTGCGTTGTCCTGATGAAAAGTGATTTTTTTCTTCTTCAAACCAGGCCTGTTCTTGCGAATTTTGGCATCCAGCTGGTCAAGAAGGTTAGAGTAATATGCGCCTGTAATTGTTCTGCCTTTTTCAAGATAATCAATTAACAAGATTCCTTTTGCATCCCAAAACACGCTGGCCATGACTTTTCCGGCAGATGCGATCGACTTTGCTTTCTTTGGTGCTGAACCACCGGCTTCCACCCACTGCTTCGACTGCTGTTTCGTTTCTGGTGTGTAGTGGTGGACCCATGTCTCATCTATGGTGACAAATCGCCGCACAAAATCGGTCGGATTCTTGTTAAATCGGTCCAAAGAATGCTCCGAAAATCGTTTGCGCATTTGCCTTTGATCGACATTCAGCAAATGCGGCACCCATCTTGCGCAGAGCTTTCTCATCTCGAATTCTTTGTGCAAAATGTTTCGCACCCTTTCTTCCGATATCCTCGCAGCCTCAGCTATCTCACTCACTTTCACTCGCCTATCGTCCAACACAATATCGTGTATTTTGTCGGTGATTTCTGGTGTGGTTGCGGTTTTGGCCGTCCTTCACATGAGTCACCTTCGAGGGACGTACGACCACGTTTAAATTCAGCTGCCCACTTTTTAACGGTTGACATCGAAAGGAGCAGAGTCCCCGTACACTTGTCAACTTCGGATGAATTTCCACGGGGGTTAAACCATCCAAAACAAAGAATTTTACAACAGCACGATATTTTATCCATTTAAAAAAATAACACGCACGACGTCTACTACAAAAATTCTTGCAAACAAACTACTTGAGAGAACAAGTTGAAAGTTTTCATATGAAAAGGGAACATAAATTTCTGTTAATTGTAACGCCATCTCTATGTCAGGCCGAGAACTTTTCACCTTGCCCACGTAGAGTATATAGCTTTTGTAGTATACAGTTCCTGCCGAAAATATTAGCACCACCACCTGCACATATAACGTTCTTAATGTATTATTACGTTATGTTTGCTTTTTAGATAAATTTTGATGTATATTAACATAATTTTCTGAATGGAAAATTGAAGGGGGGGGGGGTAAAAGGTGAGTTGCGGCAGTATTTTTAGACTTAAAAAAAGCATTTGAAATTGTTAACAGAGAAATCTTACTATAGAAATTGGAAAAATATGGAGTTGAAGGTACAGAACTGTCATGGTTCAGAACCTATTTGAGTAATAGAACTCAAAGAACAAAGTGTGGCAGATATATATCGATACCAAGAACAATGGACATAGGTGTTTCTCAGGGCGCAGTGCTTGGAACATTATTATTTCTAATTTATGTTAATGACATGGAAAAAATTCTACAAAAATGTAAAGTCTGCATGTTGGCTGATGATACACTCATCTATACGTGTGGTGCAAATCCATATGAATATTTAAATAACATAAATGAAGACAAAAATTGAGAAATATCTTAAAATAAATAAAATAAAGTTAAACACGAATAAAACAAAAGCAATGTTGATCAATGGAAATTCAAATTATAATATATGTATGTATTGAAAATGAACATATTGAAAAAGTAAAACAAATAAAATATTTGGGTATAATAGTGGGCGATGATTTGAGTTTCATACCGCATTTTGAATATGTTTGCAAAAAGATATCGAAAAAAATTGCATTTTGCAGAAGAATCCGCTATAGGGTTTCAACTGTCACTGCGGCTATTATCTACAACACAATTATAAAATCGCATTTTGAGTACTGTTCCACGATATTATTCTTAGGTAATCAGCAAATGAAAGAAAGACTACAGAAATTACAAAATAAAGGCATGCGCTGTATTCTGAGATGCAACTGAATAGCACATGTAAGTGATATGTTGAATAGGCTGCAGTGGCTTTCCATCAACCAACGACTCGTTATGAACACTATTATTTATATTTAAAATTAAGACAGGAAATATGCCAAACTATATGCGGCGATATCCGGTCAATGTAGCTGACGTCCAACCATACAATTTGAGGAACGCCAACGATTATAGATTACCTTTGGCAACAACAGGTTTTTGTCAAAATGTTATATTTTATAAAGGTCTGAAAGTTTTCAATGAAATGCCCCCAGAAATAAAAAATGAAATAAATTATTATGTATTTGAACGTGGGATTATTGATTATGTCAAGAGAAATTTTTAAACAATGTTAAGTACCAATCATTTTTTGAATTTAGATGTATACTTTTAATTTAATGTATGTTTAATCACTAAGGTTGATATTTAACCCCTTTCCACATTAACTTTTGTAATTCTGTATACGCATTTCAACAAACAAGTTGTCATCATCAGCAGACAATTGCAAAGTGTCGCACCTGGTAAAACACGACGAAAAACACAGTGTACATCTTGGTTCTGAGCGGTGTAGATCGCGTACGGAGTTTGTTTTTCGTACAGGTGTTTTTCGCCGTGTTTTACCAGGTGCGACACTTTGAAATTGTCTGCTGATGATGACAACTTGGTTGTTGAAATGCGTATACAGAATTACAAAAGTTAATGTGGAAAGGGGTTAAATATCAACCTTAGTGATTAAGTTAATCAACCACAGGCTCCATCAAATTCAACTATTAATGTATGTTCTTTGTGAAAAATTTTAATACATATTTAATTTGAAATTGTATACTTATGTATTATACTAAATAGCAACAAGAAATGCTAAATAGATAAATCAATCAATCAATCAATCAATCAATCAATCAACTTTAGCGAAGAAAATATATAGCAGCATCTACCCGCTAAATCTTTTTCTTGCACGTATAATACTAATTCAACCTATTTGACTTTCGCATCCTATTTAAGCATTAGTTTATGATATTGTAATTGCAGTTTTCTTTTTCACCTGCCATTAATGTGGTCAGAACATCTATCAATTGAATAGCCGGAAACATCTGTTATATGTCTTGCATGTTTAGAAAGCTAAAGTATAGTTTTGTAACATCTAAAGCATTTACATTGACAAGTAGCATACTTAAGAAATGATGACAAAATATATCTGTTAGAATCTTTACGCGTAATCCTAATGTAATAAAAATTTTTTAGACATTAAAAGCAGGTTTTTTGGGAACCCGAAAAAAGAGGATACGTCGAGGATATATTATTTTTACGTTTGTAGAATTGTTCTCCCTTTATGTGTACTTTTTAAACAATTTTATGCACTCTTTAATTTTTTGTCTAGTTTTTAATAAAATTTAAATTTGATTTACTAGAGTTTGAGATACGTAATGGGTGTTTTTTCCGGAGGTGTGGCTTTATTTAAAAGATAATTTTATGGTATTGATGTTTGAGTATGACTTCGGGCATGTGGCCGCCGCGGCTGATGCATACATGTCGTAATCTGGAGCTATAGTTTTCACACACTCTTCGCAGTAAATCAGGCTGTATTTCGACAATAACGCGTCGAATGTTGGTTTCCAAGTGCTCAATTGTTTCAGGTTGATCGACGTAGACATGCGACTTTACATATCCCCAGAGAAAATAATCTAATAGCGTCAAATCGCAAGAACGAAGTGGCCAGTTCACAGGTCCATTTCGTGAAATTAATCGTTCGTCAAATGTTTCTTGCAGTAAACTAATTGTATCGCGCGCTATGTTTCGCCCTGCTGAAGCCACATGTCTGCAACATTAATGCCTTACAATTGAGGCACGAAAAAGTTAGTAATCATGTCTCTGTACCGCTCACCGTTGACTTTAACCTTCTAACCATAATTATTTTTGAAGACATATAGACCAATGATTCACTTGTGTGCGTACTATACTATGTCTTACGGGATGCGTATTATAGTTTAGAGTAAACGCATTGCGAAAACGATCCATAGTTTCCCAAATTAATTGCTCTGATGGACGATTATGAGTACCATAAAATGCACGTAATGCCCGATGAGTTTCACGAATTGAACCATGTTTTTCAAAATAAATTTGAACAATTTGCAAACATTGCCCCGGCGTTAGTCTATTCATGATGAATTGTCAAACCAAATTAAGTCGGAAACAACCGAAAACTGTCAAATTGGCTGTCACAGAAAACAGTATTGCCAATTTAAAATCTTTTCCCGCCAAAAAAAACTACATTAAATGAATTAAATAAACACAAGAAAGTATACAGAATGTAATTAACAAACTATAAGGTTTTCCAATAGGGATGATATGATTTTGAAGTGACATTTCGGCCATTTGTAATATGCCATGATCTGTCATTTGTTTTTCATTGTATTCAGTAGTGTTTACAATTTCATCATGGAGAGATATACGCAAGAACGACGTTTACAAATTATTCAGTTTTATTATCAAAATAATCGTTCTCCAATTGCAACTTTTCGTGCGCTTTTGCCATTTTATGGTCGTAATAATCGTCCAAGTGTGCTCTCTATTCGTCGAATTGTTAAAAAATATGAGGTTACATTTTCTTTACATAATTTTCAAGTGCCAATAAGACAAAGAACCGCTCGAAGTAATGCAAATATTGCTGCCGTTCAGGCAAGTGTTACTGAAGACCGTAATTTGTCGATTCCAAGACGTTCTTAACAATTGCGACTGTCTCAAACCACAACCTGGCGGATTTTGAGAAAGGATTTGGGTTTGCATCCCTATAAAATTGTTCTCACTCAAGAACTGAAGCCATTGGACCACCGTAAACGTCGTGAATTTGCTGATTTTGTCTTGGAACAACTTGAAAACGATAACGATTTTTTTAAGAAAATCATCTTCTCTGATGGGGCTCACTTTCATCTGGATGGTGTGGTAAATAAACAAAACTGTCGATTCTGGTGCGAAGAAAATCCACAAATTATTTATGAAAAAGCATTACATTCACCTAAATTGACAGTTCGGTGTGGTTTTTGGTATGGTGGAATCATCGGTCCGTACTTCTTTCAAAATGAAGCTGGTAACACCGTTACTGTCAATGGAGAGCGGTATAGATTGATGATAACCAACTTTTTATGGCCGACATTGGAAGAAGTTGATCTTGACAACATTTGGTTCCAACAAGACGGGGCTACGTGCCACACAGCAAATGCAACAATAGAATTATCGCGAGAAAAGTTCGGAGATTCGATTATTTCAAGAAATTGTGATATTGAATGGCCTCCAAGTAGTTGTGATTTAACACCATTAGACTATTTCTTGTGGGGTTATTTGAAGTCATTAGTCTATCGAAATAAACCAGACTCTCTTCAAGCTTTACAAGTCAATATTGAACGTGCCATTCATGACATACAACTAGATTTAGTGGAAAAAGTGCTTGAAAATTGGGTTCATCGAATTCTTTCCTGCAGACGAAGTCGTGGAGGCCATTTGAATGACGTTTTATTTAGAACTTAATTGTATCGATTGTACTTCACATTAAATAAAAAGCTTTTGAATTTTCTTAACAATAAGTGTGTTTTTTTTAAAGAAATCATATCACTCTTATTGGAAAACCTTGTACATATAAATTATGAACAATTACTTAAAGTTCTTAACAGTGATTGAATGCATTGTTTCGACCGGTGCATCTTCAAGAATAGAAGAAACGAAAAAGACTGTGTTTCTAAATTATCACTTGATATAATTATCTGATGTTAGGTTTTTGCCCAACGTTTTTGTTCCCACAGAAATCGATACTTTCATTTTCCCCGTTAAATAATATAAAATTTACGCTAAACAAATTTGTTTATTTACATTTCTGTAATAGAATATGACGTTTTAACTTAACTACCAATATCACGTACAGTACCTACATTCACGAGCGTGAATTCACTCGTAATTTCTTCCTCACTAATACACAAAAGGCACGTCGTGTTTCTGAGATCGTATTGCATCAACCTGTGATTATTGGTAGTAGGCCCGGAGGCCTTTCGGTTTATTCGTGCGCCGACCCACGCTACTGCATACCTTGTTTGAGTTTCTTCCTTGTTTTTTTCGGTGAAAGAACATCGGCGACCCTGCCGACCATCGCCACCGTCGCTGCTACCACAATCGTCATTCGTCTTATCGGCTTACATTATTACGTATTGAAGATTAAAATTGTCACCGATACGGGAGCCGATTATCGAAGAAAAGGACGGCGATGGATCATTAGTATTATTGGTGAGAACTACCGTTCCTGAACGGCTTTTTTTTCGTGCGGATTTCGCATAAACATTTTGAACAATTCAACTCCACTCTTTGAGCAGAAATTTCCATTTACTTTTAAGTTCGTTTCCGTGTATTGGTTAAGTGTTACATTGTCAATTGGAAGTTTTTTTTTTGTTTGCTATTTTGGGAAATAAAATTTTTTATCGATAAAAACTTCGCGTGGACCTCTTGCGGTACGTTATTATGAAAGAGATGGATTTAATGCTTTATTGAATTTATTGAATAGGCTTTTGTATGCCATCTTATAAATGAATTTTATGCTGGTATGTGTACATGTATAGAATAAAAAACAAGTATATTTTGAACAAGAATATATCGGATTATTAGAAATTCTTGCATAAATATAATTTTTTTCTTATATTACCCCTAAGGGCATCAATTCTTTTTCTTAGTACGAAATTGAATAATAATTTGGGTATTAAACTACTCCGTAAGATTACGTTGTCACGTTATCTTATCTACACTATAGGCCATAAGTGAGGATCACTTATCATAAATAACAAAACACTTGTATTTTAGGCACATCCCTTAGACTTTTACCTGTTTAAATGTAATTCTGAGAAGGATTATTCGGATTATTGTTATAAATTAGATAAATATGTTTGCTTCTGAAAAGTATTGTAAATCCTTTTAATAGTTTTATGGCGTCTATTTAATAGAAATATTTTATATACCCCAATAAATTTAATAGGGTTTACAACGCAATATTATTACAATAGTATTAGGAATTCATAGTAAACTATTTAGCAATTTAAAAATTAGTTTTCGTGCAGCATTTGTCCGAGTAAGTTGCAATACGAGTATTTAAGAACAGACGTAAAAGTAACTTATAAAAATGCCGAAAAGAAAGGAACTTAGCACAGAAACTCGTAGTTCTATAATAACGCTACATGGTGAAAATTTTCACTGCGGCAAATAGCCCAAAAGTTAAATTTATCTTATCACGCGGTGCAAGGAACAGTGAAACGATATTCACAAAGTGGATCATTACAACCAATAAAACGTTGCGGAAGGCCAAGGGTAACTACCAGACAAGAGGATTTGCGCCTAAAAATACTATCAAAACGAAATAGGCGCCTCACAGCTCCTCAGCTGCGAGCAGAGCTGAACGAAGACCGTCGAAAGCCGGTGTCACTGACTACTGTAAAACGACGTTTGACAAAGGCGGGACTACATGGGCGTATTGCAGCTCGAAAACCATTATTGAATCCACGAAATCGTAAAAAAACGGTTACAATGGGCCCAGGACCATCAACACTGGGACATGGAAATGTGGAAGCAGGTGTTATGGACAGATGAGTCAAAGTTCCAAGTGTTTGGTAGTAATCGACTAGTTTTCGTTCGAAGACAAGTGGGTGAAAGGATGTTACCCGAATGTGTAGTGCCAACTGTTAAACACTGGGGAGGTTCTGTGCTTGTTTGGGGATCCTTTTCCTTTGATGGTGTCGGAGATTTGTACCGCATTGAAAGCATTTTAAAAAAAGAGAGGTACCTAAAGATTTTGGAGGAACATACACTTCCGTCTGGATTAAGGTTAATTGGTGAAGGTTTTCACCTACAACAAGATAATGACCCCAAACACACTTCCCAACTTTGTAAAAACTATGTGAATCAAAAAGAGGAGGAAGGGGTGCTGATAAATATGATTTGGCCACCACAATCACCTGATCTCAACCTTATCGAATTACTGTGGGATGAATTAGATAGAAACGTGAGAGAAAGCTGTCCACAATCGCAGAAACAGCTTTGGGAGCAACTTACAAGGGTGTGGAATAATTTACCAATGGATACGCTCCAGAAACTTGTATCGCGGTTGCCTAATATTTGTAAAGAAATCATTAAGCGCAGAGGTGGATACTTCGACGAAAGTCGAATATGATAAGAAATTCTACAGAATATATTGAAATTATTTTATAAGGAAAACTGTTCATTTGTCTCGTAGATATAGTTTTGTAGAAATATACGTTTTGTTTCACTAAGCGTGCATGTTTTTTTTTAAATTTCATCTACTGATCCCTCACTTATGGCCTGTAGTATACTTGCTCTTTTTTAAGCTGTAATTATAAGAGGAATTTTCTTTTTTTCCTTTCTTCTTCAAGGTATATATGTAGTTATTGCATAAAAACTATCGCGAGATCAAAATCAAAAATCGCAAAATAATTATTGAAACAAGTTACGTTACAATTATAGTAATTTATTTTTGTAATGACGATTGCAAAAAAGTAATCTAATAGTAACTGGAGACTGTTAATTTACAGATAAATAAGACTAAATAAAAAAAAATCATAAAATTTTGGTAAAATATTGGTTAAGAATTTTACAAATAAAATATAAATGTACAATACAAAGTCTAAAAATTAAAGACAATCATTTCCATTGCAACTGTAGGTTGTGTATATATTTATTAATAGAATAGCTCTACATTTTTCACTCATAAAAATCGTGTGCTTTGTTTTAATTCTTATATAGTTTGAAACGTTATCTGTGGTTTACCTGATATAATCGTTTTTGTTGCTCTATTCCTAGTTTTAGTAGTTACGTGTATTTTGATGCAACATCTTCATACTAAAATAGTTTTTCGAGTAGCATCCTTTTCACTGTTACCGAAAACTGTATATATCAGGTTGTTCAATAAGAAAAACACGATTTTACGAGTTTAAATACATTTTATTATGCAATATAACCTGCCCGCGCTTCAATACGCGTCTTCCAGTGATATAATCTATAGATACTATTCCTGAAGTGGGAATCCGGAAGACTGTTGAAATACGCTTCGCAGTTGCTATTGCCTTTTCGTTCAATGAAAAGCGTTTTCTCTGCATGAATTCTTTGGGACGTGAGAACAGCCAGCATTCAGAGGGAGCTAAATCTGGCTAATAGGGTGGACAACGAGTGCAACGAGAAAAACTCTGGAGCAGGTTATGTTTTACGTATTATAATACTGAAAAAGAATTTTATACTATGAGTTATTGCTACAAAACCAATACATAGATTTAAATAAGTCTTGCTTGAGGTCTGAAATTATTTACGAGCCTGTCGAAAATAGCAAATCAGAAGAGAATAATTCATCAACACGACAATGCTGGCCACATATTTCATTTCAAAGGTACCAAAGGTTATTGGAACTGGAACGGGACGATTTGCCTCTCACTGTTATTGCGCCGTCCGACTACTATTTAGTAGTGATCTTTGCAGAACTCCCTTAATACTACTAGGATCGTTTCCTTATGGACATTTAAAGAATGAGATCATGCATCGAACTGGACAATATAATAATAATAATCTATAAAAGGAAACGTTTTTCAATTTTTCTTTAAAATGCCCATGAGCTGTTCGATCACTCCAATACATATCATTAGTTTATTGATGACGGATAATGACAAAGTGATATAGTGCTAAAATAAATTTTATTCAAACCTTTATCTGCTTGAACTAAGTTCGTGGATTTTATAATTAATGCAGTTCACCAATGCAATTATAGTTCGTACACTTACTATCTCGACATATTAATTAAACTCGAAACGTATTATTTATCAAACATCTCTGGCGAAATTACAAACATCGTAATAACTAATGCATACACGAAATTATTGGAGCAATTTACATATTGCACTAGGCTTCCAAGAGGTCTGACCTACTTGAAGTGGATTACGGGGGAGCAAGTGAAGGCGCAATTCCCTGGGGATCTGGAATTTCATTCCGATGGCTTACGTTTCCCACTAAAACCGCACTTGATCCTGTAGACGAAAGCTTCGTGATATATCCTTCTCCCAAGTCGACCGTATTTTAGTAAAAGTTACATGTCAAACGGTGAACTATACAAACGCCATTCCACTATAATATATTTAGGAAAATAAAACGGAAACAGGTGTTATTTATTTTTTTTTTCACATGAAAAGCAATTTAGAAAATTCGTTTTTTTTTTAGTAGAGTAGCTTTGTACATATTACAGTCCCGGGTTAAAATAATAGCGCCACCTTGATAATTTTTAAATTTTCTTTATTTCAGCTATTATAATTAAAAAATACGATAAAATCGGATCGAAGATTCTAATGTTTATTTAATATATTTTATGTACGAAGCGTGTTTTTTAAGTAAGAGCCGTTTTGTTGTATACACTAATAGGCGGTGCACGCGCCGCAACGGGTGCTTGCGTCGTGTTCCGGCATTCCTTGGGAACAACTGTGCTTAGTTGCAGCTGTGTAAATAACCTATAAATGCGGTAGCCTACGGTCAAACTCTACGAAAGCTACGCAGAGCGATTCAAGCAAAAGACGCGGCATGCTAATATAGGGAATTTTGCTACTCCATGACAATGCAAGGTCTTCTCACACCGCAGCTCAAGTCCGAGCTTTATTGGATTCTTTTGGTTGGGAAGTTTTCGACCACCTCCTCTACAACCCCGACCTTGCGCCGTGCGATTTCCATCTTTTCCGCTATTTCTAACATCATTTCGGCGGCAACCACTACAACGATGACGAAGACGTGAAAACTGCCGTGACCTCTTGATTATCGGAGCATGCGGCAAGTTTCTATGGTATTCAAAATCTAATCGCAAGGTTTGATAAACGTATAAACAAACTTAGCAGCTATGTTGAAAAATAGATAAATGTATGTAGAATCTGAAAATAAATTAGGTTTTTGAAAATTTTCTTTCGTTTGGTGTTTATTTTCAAACGGCCCTTACTTAAAAAACACGCCTCTTATCATTAATTTTAAGAAAAAATAGGGATTTTCGGTAATGACTCTGGGCATACCTACAACTATCTCTAATCCTCTAATCTATTGTGGGCGAGTTCTTTTAAGGGCATTGCGAATGGTCTTCCTAATAATTCAGTGTGTAATACTCGACAGTATTTCAGTTTATGTTCCCGTGTGACGCTGTGTAGGTTTCCTTTACTTTTAAGAGTTCATTTGTGATACGATTAAATGATATGGGTCGAGCAAAAGATATATCTGATCAAAAAAAATAATATTTTCACGTTATGCACAGAAAAGTACTCTCGAAGACAAATTGCGCACAAAAAACAAGTTTTTCAGCGAGCCTTGCAACAGGTTGCTGCTTTAATCAATGAAAATCCAAATAAAATACCACCAAACGTTCGATTTGTGGCAAAAAAGAATAACTACGATTCGACTTGATCGACATGTAAAATTTGCAGAAGAAAACCGTAAACTATCAAGTAGAAGTATCAAAAAGTTCTTTCCAGGCAAAAACATGAATTATCGATGTAAACAATTTAAAATGCAGACGTCCAGTTAAAAATAAAAATCAGCGTTAAGGTAATGAAGAGAACTCGTTTTCGATAGAGGAAATTAGAAGAATTAATTAATAAAAAAACTTTTTTGCTAGATTGTGTCGATAAACAAAGACGGTAACATAAAGGACTTAGTTTGTGAGACATTTTTAGATAAACTCCCAATGAGGATCCATATACCTTTATGCATAATAGTGCCCATTATCATAAGGCAAAATCTGTGACAAACTTTTTGGTGTTAGTGTATTTGCCAGTACTTCTATGGTTAGGCAATTCTCTCGACCTAAGAGCTATTTAAAATATGTGGAGCGTATTGACATCGGTAGCTTGTTCAAGACAAAAATACAATATCATAAAAAATTGAAGGCCAATATTCAAGACGGCTGGCAAAATGGTCATAATAACAAAGGTTTGCGTGGAAAGTATGCCGAAGAGGGCACGAGAAGTGATAAGAGCAAAGGAAGGAACTCAGAAATATTAGTAATTTTGTTAAAAGTATTGCTTTTGTATTACAATAAATATTTTTCCGTTAAACTCTTTATTTTGTTTTGTTATACAACGAAAAACGTTACGTTTGCAAGTGCCACTGTATATATATGCATATTTCGTCGTTAATTCTTGCGATCATGTGATGAATTATTTTTCAAGATATTTTGCGCATTTCATTTATTGTAGCGGTTATAAGCCTGAACTGTGTGGTTGTGGTGTACAGTTACATAAATGGCACTTCGATGATCTGGTCTCATGGGAAAGACAAGTTAAACCTTTTGCTAAACGATCTCTATACAAGAGTCGAACATAAAGATCATCACCGAGATAGAGGACCTTTTAGAGAGTTACCTTTATTAGACCTATTGTACGTCAGAAAACTCAGACAGCTCACTAGGTCACGCATACGATAACTAAACTCCGTTATAAGAACATTGATTCAGAAGTCCCAAACCTGATCTGATGCAGAGCACACAAGGTAATGGAATCCGTGAAGAGTGTGCAAAAACGGAAGGTTTACAGCGAACAATTATAATCGAATCAATCTTTTCCAAAAATTTACATTTCAGTTATGTTCATTATTGAGACGTTTATTTAGGAATTTCCGACTTATGAGATTTCATATAAATCGCCTAGTAGTTTGTACCCAAAATGTGTTGGGCATTCGGATTCGCCATGGTCATCAAAAATGTACACCTCCCTTTATCTTGAAAATTACGCCAAGAGGCATTCAGTTAAATGTCAATATCGGCGACCCGTAGTTAGTTTTCAAACGTTATAGGGAGTGATCATATATAACAATACAATAAACTCATACATACATTTTCTATTTTGCATCTTAATTTTAGCTCGCCTCCGTCAATTTATTAATAAATACTTAAATTATTATAGTTTTTTTTATCAATAAATTCATTTTTCAAATTTAGACAAAATGTCAATTATTATAAATATTTGAATCTACCGTCTAATGCGATAACTTTTTCTTTTGTATTATTTGGATTCTCACAGATAAATTAACAAAATCTGCCCTAATTTTCTATGTAATGTTTACAAAAAAGTTCATTATAGATGGACAATTGGATAACGGTGAGACATATCGTAAGTAGAACAAAAATGTTTAGAATTTTTAGAAAAAAAATTGCAACTCACGGTCACTCAATCTAATTTTGCCTATGCGCCCGACGAACCGAATTGTTATAAATTTTTACATGCTCGCATTCGCGTATAGACTAATCTGGGAAGAAATATCCAAGTGAATGTCAAGGATACATTTTAGCATTTCATTGAATCGTTTAATAATGTAGGCCGATAACTGTTAATATATATTGTATTCTGAAATTACTACAACTTTTTCCCATTCTGTAAAATATTTACGAAAACTAATTTTACACACTCATAATTTATTCAATGAATAATCTAATTTCGTCCATTATTAATGGTGATTTATTTATCAACTTATCAATACCACTTCTAAGTTTGTTGTCCTTCAAAGAATTCTTAGAGATAAACATAGATTTCCTCAATTGTTTAATTTTTCCACTTCAACGGTTTTCCTGTAGTCGAAAAATATGAAAATCTAATAAGGCGATGGAAAAATTAGTACAAACTTTTGATCGAACTTATTTAATTTCTATATGACTTGAAATACGATAATCTAATAAGGCGATATACGTGGCAATGGAAAAATTTTTCGTCCAAACCTATTTAATTTCTATATGACTTGAAATCTGATGGAAGAAGCTTCCATCAAATTCCTCAATTGATCCTTTAAAGGAAGCATTGCAAGTGACAAAAACAGGTTTTCACTCTGCAATGCTTCCTTCACTTGAATTAGGAAACCAAATGTAGACGACGCAAATGAACCAAGACAATCTTATGATCAGTATTTAATAATTTTCTCGAGTTTTGGTATAGATTTTCTTTTGAATCACTTGTTTCAATTTCTAGTGATCTATCGGAATTTTCATTACCAACTAAATTTCTTAAACCAGTTTGAACAAGTGTTTGGTTGGGTGGTTCTACGCATAATGCAGCATTAGCAACTTTTTAAAATTTGTACGCTCTTGTTAAATGAAAGTACATTTTGACACAATCCACTCTTGTTGCCTAAGATGCAAATAGTACAATATGATTTCCCCTCCACTTTCTGCAATTGTCTTATTTTCAAGTTAAGGTAAAGGGAAAACTACAGTCAATTTTGTATCAACCCGATGTAAACGCAAATGTAAGATTCATGCTATCGAATACAAATAAGAGGAAAAATTAAATAAAAGACCTCGTAATCGATAGAAGGATTTTCCAGCCAACAGAAAGCTGGCTCAAGATTTTCTATCTGCTTCTGGGCTTCCGGGCTGGAACCGCGTCACTGGTATAACTGCCGACGTTTCGTACCCATATTATGCGAGTGGGTACGAAACTTCGTCAGACCACGACCGCGGAAGTTTACGTACCAGATTAATTCAAGGTTTTTTTTACTTTAATAAATTTTCATTATTCTTTTGTGTTTCCTAAAATGTAATACGCCTTTGTGGATTGGTGTCCTTATTGTACTTATCATTTCTTAATAGAAAGGGTTCAAAAAAGATTTATTGACGTTAAATATATCTTGCGTATTGATTGTGCGTTCTTAGTTGGACTACAATAATTTAAGTAACAGATGCAATGTAGGCAAGTGAAAAATTTTTGATCAAATGTATCTATAATGAAACTGATTTTATATTCTGTCTCTCCTGTGTTGGTTTCGTAGAGTTTTTCCGAGAATACGCTTCTGGAAACAGCAATAACAGGAACAAATATAAGCATGTTCACTCATGTAAGGACGATAGTTTACTTATGTTAGAAATAACTCCAGTATTGTGCAAATTAATGGAATCAAACGCAATATAACTAAGAAAACCGTTTATTTGTTATATAATCACGATAAGGTGGTGTAAAATTTATAAATTACTAGTAATTTAATAAGAGATATGCCCTCCTTTAGCTGCCATGACAGCCTGAACTATTTTCGGCATGGAATCTATTAATTTTTGACAGTTTTCCTTTATTTTCTCGTCCCGAAACCACGCCTGAATTACTGCTTCTATCAATTTTGTCTTCGTTGTACAGTCCATTTTATGTAACCTAGCCTTACAAATGGCCCACAGATTTTCAGTTGCGTTTAAGTCGGGAGAATTGCCAGGCCAGTCGAGGAGAATTATTCCTTTTTCTTTGAAATATTTGACCACAACCTCCGATTTATGGCATGGAGCTGAGTCCTGTTGGAAAATTGCACCTCCGTTTGGCTCACATTTCTTTAGATCTTTTCCCAAATACTTATCCAGTAGCTCTTTATATTTCTGGCTGTTCATCATGCCTTCTATAGGCACCAGCGATCCAGTCCCCATGTACGAAAAACATCCCCAAAACATCTTCTTTACAAGATGTTTGACAGTTTGATCGATATGAGCTGCAGTGAGTTTTTCATCTCCACTTTTTCTCACGAATTTTGATCGCTGCCCCTGCACCAAAAAATGGGACTCGTCTGAGAACAACACCTTTCTCCAGTCTTCCTCATTCCATCCGGCATATTTCTTGGCCCAAATAAGCCTCTGCTTCATCATTCGTTGAGTGAGAAGTTGCTTCTTCTGTGGTCGAATGGCTTTTCTTCCAGACTCTAAAAGTCTCCTACGAACTGTCGAGTCATGCACTTTCACTTCAGCGTCGGCTATGTCTTTTTGTAGTTTAAAACTACAAAACCCACTTTCTTGGATTCAGCTTGCTATTTCTGACTAAAAAAGTGACATCCCGGGGTGTCATCTTCCTCTTTCTACCACATTTTCCCGCTCGTTACACTTCAACTATTCCGGTATTCTTTTTCTGCTTTAGGATCTTGCTTACTACTCCTTGACTAACACCACATTCCTGAGCAATATCTCTCTGTGTCAATGAAGTGCGCCCACTTAATGTCGCAATCTTCTCACGTTTTCTGGGCGTGATATCCATATCGCGAACAACCGGTAAAAGCACAATATAAATCAAATTTTGAACTTTGAAAGAGTATATGTGAACAAACTCTCTAAAACGTACTGAATAACTAATAAAACTACTGTCAGAACTGACCTAACAATGTCGCCACATGCAGAAAACTAAAAAAATAGTCATGATTCCGTTAATTTGCAAAATACTGTAGGTTAATTTTCAAATTTTTTTATTTATTTGCGTTTGGTTTTGAAATTTTCGTTTAAGTATTAGTAGAATATCTACTAGGTAATACAGTATGTTGTTATTTTTATCTATTGTTTTAAATCTTTTCATATACCAGCATCTATTATATTGTAGATACATATGTACATTTACTTAATTGCATCGTTCACAACACTATACAACGTATATCATGCCCATCGACGATATATTTACTATCACGAAGGTAATATACATAGTACTACAAAATCGAGAATGCCGAGATGGGTATTCCATTAAAATTTCGGGAATGCAGACAGAAATGTCGCCTTAGGGTAGAATGAACGTGAATCATCTAAGCTGTCATACGTAGCTAGTCGAACGTATGTATTCTCTAATACCTATAGCCCGGCAGCACTACACACACTTGATTCATCTGTGTTTAGTTATCGAGTTGATGTGTTGCTTAAATGGGCGTGAAGAAACATTCAGTGTATCCGATATAATTCGTGCGTGTATTTGTGTTGTAATACTTTTCGGACTGTTATAAGGTGCTACATTTTGTTTTTTTTCCCTTTCGTATCGGATTGATGTTTATTATGGACGTGAAATTATTATGAAACGATGACAAGGTATACCGTTATCAATTACTATGGTAAAAAGTTCTTGCGAATTTTAACCTGTTTGTCGATGATGGTATTAAATAGAGGTCATTTTACGCACGCAAGATTAAAAAGGTCTGACAGATATGTATCTCGTAGTACGAAGAAATGCTTTATCCTTTTTTTCTCTTCAGTACGTTGTTCTTCAGTTTGTACACAAAGTGTATTTTAATTCTTACTAAGTCGATGTACTTACATAAGAAAATTAATGTAAACATAACATGCCTATTGCGAATAAAATAAATTTACGAGAATCGCTGATGTCTTTATGCAATGTATTTGATATAAGAACTAACACGGGTGGTAAAATATAATCTACTGGTATCAATCAATCTGTTCGTGTGTATGTATTTATATGTGTTAATTTAATATGCACGTTTGTTTCTTCCTTGTCAGTTCACCTCCAATTTCTAATAGTCCAATGCGACGTATATGTACAACCATATAAATGTTTTATTTTAGGAAATGTATATCTAACTGTTGTATTCTTTTTAATTTATATTTTAATAATAATAATAATATATTTATTTGCTCTACGAAGCACATAATATTCCAATTACATGACAAAGAAATAGAATATAATGTGTGAGTCGTACAATAATATATATCGTAATAATAATCTACATAAATAATAAGCATTCAAAGCAAAACAAGTTCTTCGATTAATCAGTTGATACAAAAAAGGGAAAAAGAAATAAGAAAGTTATAATACCAGGGAGGGTAGCCGTTTCTTTTTCGCGAATTGGCAACACTGTTAGTGTTGCCTCCGATCTGATGATTATATCGTGAAGTTTATCATTTGTGACAATATATTTACCTTCCCAGTTTTATTATCCGGTCGTTATTTCTATTGTTGACAGTAACTCGAAAATTTTATGTCAGCAAAAAAATGGAATTAACTCGCGAACATTTTCATGCAATTATTTTTTCATATCTTTCGGTGTGGATTATTTCAACAAGAATGCATCGACGAGCTGAATTCTTTATATAATATGCCTTTATTTCCCAAGAAGTAATTATACAAGTAATATAAATACAAAACATTCAACTGAATGGAAAATCCTAAGGGGTGATTCAGATGGATGATTAGAAGTCATCCCCTGCTCCAATACCAAATATGGTGATGAAGCACCATCGAAAACTACAGTATATCGTTGGAATAGTGAATTCAAACTTGGACGACGTTCTTTGGACGATGAATTTCGCGAAGGTCGTCCCACAAATGTTGTTGTGTCGGACAACATTAATCCAGTCTCTGAATTGATAATGCAACACCGTCATGTGACATACCGTGAGATCGAGACGTCTCTAGGTATTAGTAACACCAGCGTGCATAAGATCTTGCACGAACATTTAGCCGTTAAGAAGCTATGTTCACTTTGGGTATCACATAATTTGACAACCACTCACAAAAGGACCCGCGTCGATTGGTGCCAAGAAATGCACAAAAAATACAATGGCCGGTCAAGTTGCAACCGTGCCTTTAGAGAGTTGTAAATTCAATTGTCAATTCCGAATGGTACACAACTATTTTTTTGCCAAAAGTTTTTGAAGAAATAAGGAAAACAAACCGAATATTATTGTGAATGTGAAGACATCGTTACTTGAAATTTTGATTTTAAACTCATTCAATTAAAAGAATATTATTATACTATAAAGAAAGTGGAAGCAAGATAAAAGCTTAACTAGGCGTTAGAATAATTCTGCGGGGATAATTAAAAATACCAGAAATGATTTAAAAAAAATGAAACCGAAAGTGGTTATAATTCAAATGATAATAAAAATAATTATAAAACAAAAATGTTAAAAGTAATACGCCCACTTGAAGTAAATGAATTTACAAAGCCACATATTTTCACAATCTAGCAGCTGATTGATGAACAAATGAAACAAATAAACAAATGAAAATAATACCTTACCGAATATAAAATATCCAACAAGAAAGGATAAATAAGTAAATACAACGTTAACCTAATTCTAACGTCGTATTTGTTTATCCATCTTTTCTAGTTTTGAGGTTTTATATTTTGTAAGGTATTTTCATTTGTTTACTATCGAATATCAAGTCGCTGTTCGCTTGTGAAAATATTTAGCTTTGTGAATTCATTTACTTCAAGTGGGCGTACAACTTTTTAGTATTTTTGTTTTACAATTATTTTTATTATCTTTGGAATTATAACTTGATCAATAAGGTTGATATATAACCCCTTTCCACAATTAACTATTTGTAAATTCTGTATACGCATTTCGACAACCAAGTTGTCATCATCAGCAGATAATTTCAAAGTGTCGCACCTGGTAAAACACGGCGAAGAAATTGTACGAAAAATACACTCCGTACGCGATCCGCACCGTTGCAAACCAAGATGTGCACTGTGTCTGTTTCACAAGATTTTTAAAATACTTTTACTTAAACTAACATGCACTACTTCGAAAAAGGTTATTATGGTCAAAAAGTGTGTGTGATTTATGTGTGTTTTATGATATTGCTCCTCTTGTCTTTCAGCAGAGAGAAGAGAGGCGTTTGCAGAGGGCCGGCCTCATAAACGTTAACCAGATGGCCTGAATTCTTTACGATGTACATGCTTTCATACGCGTCCAGTTCGCGATAATTGTACACGTTCTTTATCAAATGTAAACAATCCATATTAACACTGTGGTTATTTTCTAATACATGTCTCGCTATACCCGATTTTTCCGGTCGGTTGAATTTTATGTGCGAAAGGTGTTCTTTATACCTGGTTTCGATCGATCTTTTGGTTTGGCCGATGTATTGTTTATTGCACTCTAAACATTCAATTCGGTAGATTCCCGATTTTTTAATCTCTTCAATTTTGTCTTTTGCATTTCCTAACAGCATTTTCAGGGTATTATTAGGGCGTGAACATACTTTAAACCCGTGATCTTTAAAAATACTATTCAGATTTTTTTTTTTTTTCGCACATAAAATTCAACCGACCGGAAAAATCGGGTATAGCGAGACATGTATTAGAAAATAACCACAGTGTTAATATGGATTGTTTACATTTGATAAAGAACGTGTACAATTATCGCGAACTGGACGCGTATGAAAGCATGTACATCGTAAAGAATTCAGGCCATCTGGTTAACGTTTATGAGGCCGGCCCTCTGCAAACGCCTCTCTTCTCTCTGCTGAAAGACAAGAGGAGCAATATCATAAAACACACATAAATCACACACACTTTTTGACCATAATAACCTTTTTCGAAGTAGTGCATGTTAGTTTAAGTAAAAGTATTTTAAAAATCTTGTGAAACAGACACAGTGCACATCTTGGTTTGCAACGGTGCGGATCGCGTACGGAGTGTATTTTTCGTACAATTTCTTCGCCGTGTTTTACCAGGTGCGACACTTTGAAATTATCTGCTGATGATGACAACTTGGTTGTCGAAATGCGTATACAGAATTTACAAATAGTTAATTGTGGAAAGGGGTTATATATCAACCTTATTGATCAAGTCAATCAACCACAGGCTCC
Organism: Dermolepida albohirtum; assembly: GCA_031893035.1. Lineage (NCBI taxonomy): Eukaryota > Metazoa > Arthropoda > Insecta > Coleoptera > Scarabaeidae > Dermolepida > Dermolepida albohirtum. Next base: position 38,320 of record JAVIWB010000276.1, on the reverse strand, counting down.
ATCAAATTCAACTTTGGAATTATAACTGTTTTTTGTTTTGTTTGGGTTCATTTTTTTAAAATCATTTCTGGTATTTTTAATTATCCCCGCAGGATTAATCCAACGCCATCTAGAGTTCCATGGTCCCATCTTAATTATTATTTTATGAAGATTGTGTTTTCATTTAGTTACAGTGTTTAATTGATTTTTAATCATCTTTTTGTATTTGGCTTCATAGTTATTTTAATACATTTTATAATTAATGAATAATATCATTGTCTCCCTCTTTCGTCCAATGCAAAAATGTATTGTATGACAAAGCGAGAACGCGTCTATCTCACATATCGATACCTAAGTTACCAGTGTGTAAGAGACAGACGCTTGCGACACGGCTATTTGCCAATTAAAGAATGTTAAAAGGAATCATTCTATTATTAATAACACCCTATCTACTACATATGTTTCACCGATATCACGGATCGTCAGGCAGATTTGTGTTATTAATGAACGATTCCTTGGTAGCGTTTATCATATCATCTCAATACAGAAAAATAATGAATAATATCATTGTCTCCCTCGACATAAATCTGCCTGACGATCTGTGAATTCTGTAAAACATATGTAGTAGATAGGGTGTCATTAATAATAGAATGACTCCTTTTAATATTCCATTTTATAATTAGTTGTCTTTTAATAAATGATCTAGTAAATGATTAATATTTTCTTCCCCCTCTCGTCTTTCGTTTAGTACGATACATATCAGGTAACGACATGATTGAACTTCTTTTTGTCAAAAGATTGTTGTAAAATTAACAACGTACTTCAAAAACGTTTTAGTGATGGAATTGATATTTTAATTTTTGAGGAAGTTAGTTTCGGTCAAAATTAGATTGAATTAATAAAATACTAATTCGTTAAAAATCAGTTTCGTTGCCTTAAGGATTTTTAAAAGCATGCCGAACAGGATTTCACTTCCATTCAGCTCTAGGTCACCATCGTTTTTGTACCTTACAGATTATTCGATTATCGTCTTGGCAAGTTGATAAAATTGTAATGGACCAGTTACTTTACAAAGATATAAACTTACAAATATCATAACAAGAAATTTATTGCATGTTTTTCCTTTTCGTCTGCAATAGAAAATATTGTGTTTCGAACACACCCTCTTTCAGCGTTGCTTATCACAAGCGGCTGTAAACAACTTATGTAAGATATCACACCCTGAAAAAATTCTAATATATGTTTTGTCGCATTATTGCTTCAATATATTTCTATCTGCATAAGTTGGATTAGAAATGTGTAATAACTTATGTATATTAAACATATTTACGCTTTGTGAATTATCGTTTGAATAGATTCACTTTCATTTCTCGTAACGTAAGCGAAAAAGTAATTTCTCCGATAGCATGGGCACAGATTTTTGTAAAATTTAAAATTATATTTGATATACAAAACAAGTCATATAGAGAAATGATTATATCTATCATAATGTCATAATATGGATGTACAGGTGAACCACGATGCAAATATCTAATTAAATTAAAATTGAAAATTCGGTTCAAGTAGATTTATAGTAACGGGTCTTCCACTAGGGACTTTCGAGCTTTGACAGTTGATAGCGGTCATATTGTTGAAGCTACATCTGTCGAATTGACTGTCATTTATTCAGTCCGTTTTGCCAAATTACCATGGACGGATATAGCGTCCAACAAGACGTGCAAATGATAAAATTGTTTTATGAAAATGGGTGTTCTATTCGGACAACGTTCCGCGCACTTCCCCCATTTTGCGGTCGCCATAACTGTCCTACCGAGAGAACTAATCGCGGTATGGATGATAGATTTGAGTCTACTGGTTCAGCAAACAATGAACCAATACCTATACGACGACGAAACGCAAGATCTGCAGAAAACATCGCCGCTGTCCGTGAGAGTGTGCAGGAGAATCTGAGGCAGTCGATTTCGCGTCCCTTATAAGAACTCGGCCTTTCTTTTGGCCTGAATTGGATGATACGGACACTAATGACATGTGGTTTTAACAGAGCGGCGCTTCATGCCACACAGCTCGTGTCACATTGGACATTCTGCACGAGCGATTTGAGGGCATGGTCATCTCACGTGGAGGTGATGTGAACTGGCCACTGAAACTGTGAAATTTGACCCCGTTATATTTTTTCTTGTGGGGTTTTCTTAAGTCGCCGGTCTACGCGAATAAGCCACAAATCGCAGCGGCCCTCAAAGCCAACATAACCCATCTCATCGGTCAAATTCAGCCTGATTTATGCGCCAGAGTCATGGAAAATTGAACATTTCGGATGCGTGCCACCTAGTGAAGCCTCGGCGGACATTTGCAGGATGTTATATTCAATACATAATAGCATCAACATCGCCTTTCAAACGAGTAAAAAATTTCGATGATATCTCACACACACTTTGTTTTATTTAAAGATAGGAAGCACTTAATGAAAGACCCGTTATATTATAGTAAGCACATGCTAATAACAATAAAAATCGCCTTCATTTTCCACGACGTCAGGCCGAACACAGCTTATAACGATATAAAGTACATGTTACTACTTTTAATAATAAATAAAATCAACGACTTTTCGAAAACCCTGCCAATATTTCAAATTTTCAATTCCATGAATATTGTTAATTGCCAGATGAACATTTGCATAAAACCGCAAGTTTAGAATCATGCTTCATAAATACTTATTACGCAATTGTTTCTAAATGTCCCGCATTCAATATGCTTTATTAGTGACGTCGAAACGCCATTTTCTTGAGGTAGGTCCAGGTTAATTACCAAACAAATTGAAACTCCCGAAGAAATAGCATTATATTATGATTTAATAATTTTTATTTTATGAAGTAGTAATAAATAAGGGCTGGTAAGTACTGAAACAGAATAACTACATAAATACAACTACTAATTCTTTGCGGCATACAAGAGTCGCCAGGAGTTGGGACGTGTTCGCTTAGTTAATTCATAATTTAAGTATTTTCACCTTTAGGGATAAGGCATTTTTTTAAAATGGGATATACAAATTGCCATCACGTTGGCAAGAAGTCGTAAATAATTATGGAAATTATATTGTTCAATAAAGTTTTTTTAAGATATGAAAGCTTTTATTATTTGGTTTTATTCTAAAAACTGACAGAACTTTTCGGTAGATCTAGTATTTATTAATTACAGAATTTTGGAAAATACATATATGATTGCGTGCCATAGTAACTCACGTTTTACGTGTGACATAACCGAATGTGAACACTACAAAAACTTGTTAGTAACAGATATTTCTTTAAAAATTTTTTAGCGATTAATTTCCATGGAAAGATACAAAATCTTTCTTGTAATTATTTTTTATAGCACAACTTTTTATAATACCATCATACGGTGTCAAGATGAACGTTGTTCGCAATTTCTTCAAATAAGTAATTAACGTTCACATCACGCCCGTCGTAACTCGGTACATGCTAAATAATCGAAAAAACAAACAAGCCTCCTTCCTAGAAATATGCAAATGATGAAGACGTTTTCTTGTGTGTCTATTTATCTTCTGTAGTGTGCGTCGTATGTCTTAAAACAAACGCTAAGTCAAACAATAGAATTAGAGATTATGACGTTATTATCCTATAAGTTGAAACTGATTCTTTTGTTACTACTTACAAATAGTGCCAGTTTAAATTTTCACGTGGCATTAATAGGCGATTGTAAATCATTGTCATGCTGTTTTGGGAATATTGTAGATGTGAAACGAATTAAGAGATGTTATCGAAGGTGTTAGATAGTGTTTATATTACACTATATATTTGGTTTAAATATTTTTATGACCGCTAATTTTAGATAATTCGTAATCAACTCCATTGTAATAACATAAACCAGTTATTTTAATGTTTTTTAGGTAATCTAAACCAGAATTTAACACGACTTAAGTATTTAGAAATTATGTAATATAATTTTGAACATAGTTGAAAAGAATAACGGAGTACTTGTAACTATAAACTTAAAATAACACCTTTACAGGTTCCAATAATTAAGGAAAGGCAAAGGTGTGAGACGCCGTAGTGTCATTCTTATATTTTAAATCAACAAAATTATTCGAGCAGGGAAAGTAAACATGGAACATTATAAGGAAACATTCAAAATATAACTTGAAACAGATGCATCTAGCCTTAGCACTCACGAATTAAATAACTATTTCATTTACATGCTCAAAGATAAACTGACTATAAAAACGTAAAAAATTATATGAAAAGCGTTAAACTAGACCTATCAAATTGTTGCTATTTCTAGCCTGTGTCTGAGTGCTAGTAATGAGTATTATTAACAATATAAAATCTAAGAGTACAGATGATTATTACGGAATTTCTAGGTAATTTTTGATAGAGCGTGGTTGATTGACTTAATCGTTTAAGGTTGATATATGTATAACCCCTTTCCACATTAATTTTCGTATTCTGTATACGTATTTCGACAACTAAGCTGTCATCATCAGCAGATAATTAAACAATGTCCACCTGGAAAACTACGGCAAAAACCCGCACAAAACAAATTCCGTACGCGATCTGTACTGTCGAAAGCCAAAACAGATCGTGTACAGAATTTGTTTCGCCCGTGTTTTTACCGTAGTTTTCCAGAAAATCTGTACCGTCGAAAGCCAAAACAGATTGTGTACGGAATTCGTTTCGTGCGGCTTTTCGTCGTAGTTTTCCAGATGCGACATTGTTTAATTATCTGCTGATGATGACAACTTTGTCGTCGAAATACATGTATACAGAATAAGAAAATTAATGTGTTGAAGGGGTTATTTATCAATCTTAAGTGATTAACGGAATTTCTACACAAATGTTATAAAGGTTATTGGTTGTATTTGACAACGCATTATACCTATAAATATGTGTTTGTTGGAGGGGAAATTCTCTAATTAATAAAAATTCTCGAGAATAATGCCAATTCATAAGAAGGATGATATTAACGACATCAGTAATTATCGGCCTATGTCTATATTATTATCAATATCGAAAATCTTTGAAACTGCTTGCAAATAGATTACTAAATTTCTCTGAGAAAAATAATATATTTCATGACGCTCAACATGGCTACAGAAAAGATAGATCCCCCATTACAGGCATGGTCTCACGGAGATCTTGGACGTCAAGAACAAAATACAATATGTTACCATGTAATTAAAGCTTTTGACAACGACAATCACAAAATATTGCTAAGAAAGTTGTATTTTTATGGAATAAGGAGTAATAGTTACGTCTTATTGACTTCATACTTAGGATATCAAACACAGTGTATAGAATTCAATAGGGACGTTTATAGTTTTGAATATATAAGTAACGGTGTACCTCAAGGATCTGTATTGGGCCCACTGTTGTTCATCATTCACATAAACGACTTACTATATAATAAAGATGCCAAAATATGTCTTTACGTAGACGATACAGCCGTAATTGCTACAGAAACTGCTGAGGTAAGAAATAAGGATGAAAGTAGATAAAATCACAATCGAATCGAAGCAAATAGTTCAGTAGCAACAACTTATTGAATATGAGTAAAACGTAAACACTCAGGATAACAACAAAAACCACTGGTGAAAATACTTCTGTCCACCTGCTGGGTATCGTAATGGATAGCAAACAGCGTTGGTCACAGCATGTGCCGGAAGCTGTAAAAGAAATTAAATGCTGCAATTTTCAGTATGCGACGAATAAATTGTATTTCCATTCATGAGGCACGGCTTACATATTTTGAGAACTTTCACGCTGTTGCGATTTATGGCATAATTTTATTGGAAATGTCTGCAGAAGCAAGAAGAATATTCTTCTTCAGAAAAAAGTACTGCAAATTGTAGGTAAATGCAACACCCATCACAAAATTGAAGCCACTGATGCATATGCAATATGTGTAGGTTCTCTGCTTGCGCGTAATCAATGTCATCATTTGCTGTTGTTGTCATTGAGTATACAAAAACTAAGAGTGCATTTTGTGTGTTGAAGGTGGATGTTTTAAACTTTATGGCGTTTTTAATATTTAAATTACGTTTTAAAATTATTCTAATAAAATTTAACAGTGATAAAGTGTTAATAAAAGTTACATTAACATTTGACATTTCATTTCAATTTTCTTTTTCCTTCATTTCGCTTCTAAATTATTGAAATTTTTGGATGTACAGTTTTAACTTCGGTTTGATAGGAAGGAAGGAAAGATAAAATACATTTTGCCAGATGTAAATACGATTCAAGGTTAACGGATGTACTGACATTTATACCAATAATTAATCCATTCGTTAAACATTCGCTAGTAATATATTCTATAATTTGTTATTTTAACATTTTACGATGGGTTATGTAATTCTTTGTAAGAAATTTATACCAAATTATAATCAATTGTATTACTTTGTTCCTGTAATTATTTTCGATCATTTGCTTTGTTAGTTACAAGACCTATTGCCTAATTGAAATTACTTAATATTAGCGTTTAGACAGTAAACGTTAATTACTTTTATTGCAATACATTTTCTTATTAAATTTACAAGTATATTTAATTATCTTGTATATCCCATTTTTATTAGACTGTGAGAACCATATGTTTGTAATATTCACATACATGGTGCAAAAAAGCGGTTTCTTTCCTTAATCCTGTAATCTATTTTTATCTGCAGCAAGAAAAAAGGGATTGTTTTGCATAGATGCCTTTTTTGCGAATACCAGCATCGTGCACAATCGAGTTAGACTTCGTAAAGCATCTGTAGTATCTTTAAATTAAAACAGCATTTCGTTTGTTCTATAATCTAAGCTGTTTTATACTTGTAGTTATTTATAGTTGTATCTTTTTAAATACCAGTTCTATTTATCGTGTCTATTGCTATTCATTTATTATTTATTATCGTTAAAGAAACGAAATTGAGCTACGCGTCATGGGCGTGCGCTTGATAGTAGGTACATAAAATAAAGTAAATTGTAGGTAGTTTATAAAACGTGGTAAAAAAATTACCGTTTTAAGCGTCTTCTGCGAAGGCACAGACTGGATAGGATCTGTTAAATATTTGAAGTAAAGGATTTTCCAATAAGGACTTGACAATTTTGTCAAAATAAAATGCAGACCATTTGAGATATTTCAAAAACTTTATTATCGGGTTGAAGTACAATCAAAACATTTATGAATGGAACTCGACTTCGTTCATATGGCCACCGCGGGCACGTTTGCAGCGGTCAATTCGTTGGACCTAATTTTCGATGACTCGGCCACACAATTCGACCGAAACGGCTGCTATTTCGCGTTCAATGTTGGCTCTGAGCTCTTCCAACGTTGTCAGCTTGTTGGTATAGACCAATGACTTGACGTAGCCCCAAAGAAAAAAGTCTAGAGGCGTTAAATCGCACAAACGAGGCGGTCAATCGACTGGTCAATTTCTTGAGATAACACGCTCATCAAACTTACTCTTCAATAAATCGATTGTAACGTGTGCTGTGTGGCTTGTAGCACCGTCCTGCTGAAACCAAGTCCATATCTTCCAATTCGGGCCAAAAATAATCGGTAATCATGGCGCGATAACGATTAGCATTCACAGTAACGTGACGATCATTATCGTCGACGAAAAAATATGGCCCTATGACGCCGCCGACATGCAAACCGCACCAAACAGTTATTTTTTGTGGATGAAGTGGTGTTTCATGAAGCTCATGTGGATTTTCACCCGAACAATAACGCATATTTTGCTTATTGACGAACCCATTGAGCCAAAAATGAGCTTTGTCACTGAAAATGATTTTGCGATGAAATTGATCATCTTGGCGCATCTTTTCCAGAGCCCAATCGGAGAACGTACGTCGCTTCAAATGGTCCATCAGCTTCAATTCTTGAGTCAGCTTGATCTTGTATGGGTGTAAACCAAGATCCTTACGCAAAATTCGCCATAAAGTGGTCTGGGCGATGCCCAACTCTTGAGAACGCCGTGGAATTGACTGATTTGGATCATTTGCTACGGACGTTTCAACGGCAGCGATATTTTCGACACTTCGACCAACCCGTTGCCTCACTGGCACGGCAACATCACACAACGAATATGTAGACTCAAATTTTTTCACTAAACTTGTTACTGCCTGTCTACTAGGGCGAGAATTACGACCGAAAATCGGAGTTAACGCTCTTAAAGTAGCGGTCACCGACTCCGAATTTCTGTAGTAAACTTTTATAATTTGCAGACGTTGTTCGTTTGTGTACTTTACCATGATGAAAATGTTAAGTTTACTGAATAAATTGACAGTGACAGTTCGATGATTAGTGAAAGGGTGGGTTCACAAATTGAATTAAAAGTTGTCAAGTCGCTATTGGAAAACCCTTTATAAGATATGTTCTCATTCTCATTCAAATGTTAATAACATCATACGAAAACAAGGAAATAAAACAAATTTCCATCGTCTTGTAAACGTGCTATTATCTTATCATACTTCAAAAGTATAATCGTCATTCTAATCTTTCTAATTGCATTAGTATTCTCTTTATTTTCTTAAAAGTTTTCGAAAATTGATTGTATAATAACAGTACTAAATATCGATATAATTCGTAAAATCGATAATGGAAATCTTTAAAATATAATAATAAATTATTTATTTAAATATTTTTGGCATAATGCATCATGACTTGTCAGTTGTATGAACGCAAAGCCTGATGTCTGGTAGAAATTAAATTTTAACATAATCGTCTTTTATGTCATTACACATAATCCAACAACAATAACAAAGTTTAGATTTAAACAAGTAGGAACATTTTACGGAATGGCAGCGCTGTGGGTGGAGCTTCTCCAGCACATATTCCTGCCGCTAGGTGCGCGTGACACAACTTGTTCTGCATTCGGTGGAGTCGGTTCTTTTACCGAATAAGGTTAGTCTCTTGTTACATGGCATTTTTTCGTAAAAACATTTTCGTTTGCTTGTTGTTTTTAGTAATGTCGAACTTAAGTGAACAGCGTGCGGCTGTGAGATTTGGAGAGTATATTGAAGGTTTTTATAGAGATATTCCGGTAATTCTTGAGTACCCCGTCGTACCATTATTATAAAGACCGTTCTACGTGAATTCGACAGATATATTTTCGTGTACTTCGTAAATCTTTTTGCGGTACCTACTGTACGTCATTTTTTTTTATAATTGCGCTTTGCACTATTCACGTGTAGTCACAGTCACTTCCTCCCAGCAGATTACAAACTAAACATTTAATTTATAAGCCATCGTAAATTAATTCGGTAAATCTTTAATAAAGTTATACACTGCGTCTGACAATGGTTGTCTCCTCAAACTACGCAACTGCGACATTATTACATACAACGTACAGCAGTCCATACAGAAGGCTACACATTGGCACCCGACACGATCATTCCAGTCGGCGAGCAAATCATAATTGAGAATCGAAAATATTTACTAATGAGAAATCGCTATTAATAATAATTTTTATAAAAATGTTATCTAAATTTTACGTATTTTAAATCTGTATAATCAAAAGATTTGAATTGTCAACCGCAAGCATTAACTTTGTCACATCTGCATACTTAATACCTACATGATTTTGTCTTATATACGTATCCAAATACGAATTATAGAATCCCAATATTACCGCGCTAACAGATTTACAATACAATAGCTATTTTAACAGTAAAACAGTATTTCCATCATTACGAACATACCGCATATGGCTACTAAACTTGACATTACGTAACTATTGTGGTTTGCCCTCCGTACAGGCATTAACACCCCGAAAATAGAAATGAGGGATATGCCGTGAACATCTGTGACTCGTTGTATATTTTTCCACCGGAGAAATAGTGCGGATGTGATTTATCGCTTAAGTTCCGCCTTGTAAAAAAGCACTTCTACAAGAACAAATCCTTTGTGTTGAATTATTGCCCGGAATGGGGGAAATACATAATAAACATTAAGACATAAATAAATAAGATTGAGCTAAGTGAACGATATATGTATGTATGTATGTAATAGTATTTGTTTGTTCAGGTTGTGTAGTTCTTGAAATAATATTGTTTTATAAATAATTAAGATATTTCCAGTGATTTTAGATAAAATAGGGGATGTATTAAGTGGTTTTTGTGAAAGATTTGGTATGTTGAAGCAGTTTTTTTAAACATGCTTTTGTTTTATAATAATATTAATAATAGTAAAACGAAAACACACCAATACTCAAAGCAGTCGTATTAATACACAAGAAATATACACACATTAAATCTAAAACAATAAAAAGAAAAGTAAAAAATTCAAATAATCACACAAAAAAAACGAAATGGTTCGGGAAAACTTTACACGACACTTATTAGTCAACACAGTATCACGTAACACATAAACATAGATAAAAAATTCTCATACCAATAACTAAAAATGGAGCAACTGTTCCCAGAAACAAAGGGCTTGTATTCGCAATACAAGCGGATATAATCGCTAAAAGGAGCTATAAAAAATACATAATTATAGAACCTTTAGAAAATGATGATTGCAGACAATATCAATATATTATAGGATATATAATAGAGGGATCAAACACAGACAGACATGTTGCAAGAAAAATTACACATCAAGAATTTGCACTCAAACATCAACTCGTTAAAATTTACATGGTGTAATAGTACAAGACACCTCAGAAAGTATCCTTGAAATGCCATTCACATTATGGTTAATGTGGATGGCTATCAGCACCAGACAATCATTTAAATTTTTTTAAAGCCAGTGGTGTTGAACAATCCAGAGTTGTAGTTCCAACAAAATGGAGCTATAGCTCATATAGACCATCAAACTATGGCTTTTCTGAGGGAAATTTTTGACGAGAAAATAAATCAAGAACGATACAACAACTTAGGGTACATATTCAAGAAGAAACTGTGGTTTTGATACCTGACATTCTAAAAAGAGTTATGAAATATGCTCTGAATAGCATAGCGCGTCAGGTCGAAGCTAATAATGGGCACTGTTTGCCAAATGTTATATTCAAAACATAATATAAACATATTTCCAAATTATGCTACTGAGTGAAAAAATTAAATAAAATTAAAGAGAAAAAGTTATTCTTTAATTCAACCAGAATACTAATGATGCGTTCCCTATACGAGGGTAGGCATTTATATTTCGAGAACTGGCAACATTGTTAGTGTCGCCTCCGATCTCATGATTGCATCGTGAAGTTTGTCATTTTTGACAATATATTTACCTTGACAGTTTTATTATCCGGTCGCTATTTCTATTGTAGACAGTAACTTGAAAATTTTATGTCAACGAAACAATGGAATTAACTCGCGAACATTTTCCTGCAATTATTTTTCATAACTTTCGGTGTAGATTATCTCAACAAGAATGCATCGACGAGCTGAATTTCCTATATGGTGATGAAGCACCATCGAAAACTACAGTATATCGTTGGTATAGTGAATTCAAACTTGGACGGCGTTCTTTGGACGATGAATTTCGTGACGGTCGTCCCACAAATGTTGTTGTGTCGAAAAACGTTAATGTAGTGTCTGAATTGATAATGCAAGACCGTCATGTGACATACCGTGAGATCGAGGCATCTCTAGGTATTAGTAACACCAGCGTGCATAAGATCCTGCATGAACATTTAACCGTTAAGAAGCTATGTTCACGTTGGCTACCACATAATTTAACAACCGTTCAAAAAAATATTCGCGTCGATTGGTGCCAAGGAATGGACAAAAAATACAATGGCGGTGTTTCAAAGATCATTTATAAAGTCGTTACAGGTGATGAATCTTGGATCTATACGTATAAGCCCAATAGCAAACAGCAGTCGACTGTGTGAGTATTCCAAGATGAGCCAAAACCAAGAAAAGTTGTTCGCGCTCGAAGCATATCAAAACAAATAGTCGCCTGTTTTTTCGGAAAAATCGATCACGTTACAACAGTGCTTTTAGAGAGTTGTAGAAGGGTCAATTCTGAATGTACACAACTATTTGTTTGCCAACAATTTTTGAAGAAATAAGGAAAACAAACCGAAAACGACAGATTATTATCCACCATGACAATGCGAGCTCTCACAGTTCGGTTCAAACAATTGAATATTTGACCGGGAAAAACATTGAATTGATGAGCCGTTCAAAGTACAGCCCTGATCTAGCACCCTGTTATTTCTTTTTGTTCCCATAAGTGAAGAATAGATTTTGTGGTCAACGATTTTCTATGCCGGAAGAGGCAGTTGAGGAATTCAACAATCATATTTTGGAGATACTGCCTTTACAATGGCAACAATGCTTTTCGAATTGGTTTAAACGAATGCAAAAGCGCATTGATTTTTCAAGGGAAATATTTTGTAAAGCAATAAAACTATTTTCGATAATAAAAATTGCTATTCCCGAAATATAAACGGCTACCCTCGTATAATAATCTATTTATGGAAATTAAAAGCTAATCGCCCTCTAAGCTCTTGGATTGGAATTACTTGTTGCTTCGTGGGCAACAGTTAGCTTTCCTCTCCGTTTTTCTTTTTAATAGATTACGGATGTTCTCTTTTGACGTTTTGATAAAACAATGCTTCGTGGGAAAGAAGTTATTCACTAATTAAGCCATAACGGTAATTATTCACCAACTTTTAGTTTTGCATCAATAAAAGACACTAGAGAATACTGACAAAATTTCTATGTTGCAGAGACAAATGATGAACGAACACCAGTGCCTAAAATTAACCCAACATACATGTTGATTTTACCGCGTTTATTATCATTAAATAGACATGACACGTGCATTCAAGAATTTGGTATTGATTCGCGTTTTTTGCTGCCTTTATTCGATTAATTTAGTTACATTGTATGTATACACTGTACGAAATTCTAAATGGTTTTTAGTGGATAATAAAATTATCGCTGGTGAGACAATTCGTTCGTTCTTAATAAGCAATTTAAATCTAATTGTTTAAGAACGTTTTGTTTAGAAAAGCTTGTAATTAACACATGTATAAGAGGCACGAAAGAATCAGTATCAAGCAATGCCAATTAGGGAGACATTGTAATACATCGCATTTCTATATGTAGTTTTATACAGACATTTGTGAGAGTTAATAAAACATGAATTCCATGATACATATAGGCTCAGGTTTTTGACTTTCGCACGTGAATAAATTCCGATGGCGTGTCTCCGTTTTTAATCAGGAGAAATTAGAAGCCGTGCTAGTGCGTTGAAAAGAGGACAACAATGATACAGTTCGAATAAAACGCATGTAGCTTAAGCAATTAGATAACTTTCATTTAATTATTTTCTCGTTTTAAAACACAGCTGCTTTTTCAGTGCGTTACAGAGCCGCCTTAAGGCTCTGTAAATGTAGTATTAGAATACGTCATTTGTTTCGAAAAAAAAGTATTTTTTGTTACTACTTTTACTTTAGAATATAATTGGTCTTGGGTTAGTTTGAAGTCATAGATTTATTTTTTTATGGTCACTAAAGATTGTAGATTAATAAACTCACAAATCTTGACGATTAAAATATAATGGTGAAAACGTAACAAAAATCCCATTAATATTATAAATGCTTTTAAATCCAATTTCCAATTTTGTTTTATTGTGAATACAAATAATGTTCTGTACATGATGGTAGCCGTTCTATACTCAGAGTTTTTCTGATTCTTCTTTTGACGTGAAATTACTTTCTTCGATTTTATTTTCTTATTCCCTTTTTTATAGATTGGTGTCTTTTTGACTTCTAGTGCTATACTGTTCCGTCTTTTCTAACCTCTAATTTGTCTTCAATTGGTGATGTTTAGTTTTGATGTATTATCGTACATTTGATTTATGATCATAATTTTGGTCTTCTCCTCAATTTGTCTATATACAAAGTCTATTCAATTACTCTTCTTATTATAGAATTAGTTTTTCTCATTTTGTGTCCGAACCACAGCAATCTTTATGTCTTTAAAACTTTTGCTGCTATCTTTTCCATACAGGCTTTTTGTGATTTCGTGACCCATCGGGCTTCTATAGTCTTTCCATGCTTTCTTCGATCCAAAAATTTTCTCAATATAAAACTATTTATCAAAAATTGAAATAGGGTAGAAACAAAACTTCATTCATTTGTAATTTAGATTTTCTTTTATGACTCTTGGTTACAATCTTTTCCAAACAGGGTTTGTCATTTCGTGATTCAATGCTCTTTCTCTACTTTCTTCGGTTCAAAGATATTCTTAGCATTATCCTTTCGAACATTCACAGTTTGTCTTCGTCTTCTCTTGAGTCAGACATGTATTGCGGTAGACCTAGAAACTATATATTTTTTAATTTGGTCTCACTGCTTATGTTTCTATCTAGTAATTTTCGCTTTTACCAAAAAGCTCTTTTGTCTGATTTGATACACTTACTTATCTGTCTTTACGTCCCTTTCGTTTTTTTGTTGATTGTATTAACTCCCAAATAATTTAAATTATCTATTCTTCGAAGACATATTTTGATTACATTTTGATTAATCACTTAAGGTTGATATATAACCCCTCTCCACCCAGGTCAAACCCAGTTTCACGACCGGCTTCCGTACATAATCTGTATCGTCGAAAAGAGTGCGTTTTGGCTTTCGACAGTACAGATGGTGTACGGAATTTATTTAGTGCGGGTTTCTGTCGTGGTTTCCAGATGCGATACTGTTTAATTATCTGCTGATGATGACAACTTAGTTGTCTAAATCGTATACAGAATACGAAAATTAATGTGGAAAGGGGTTACATATCAACCTTCAGTGATTAATGGTGATTTTGGTTAGTTTATCTTTGTTTGAAATATTCAAGTATTTTATTTTTGATTTGGTTTATTCTCATTGTCTTCCTTCTTAAGTGCCTCTTCTTTATGCTCCTCCTGTTTCTTATCATAAGGCTACGTCGTCTGCGTGTACAATAACTTGGGTCAGACTATGTGTTATGGTCCTTTGATTCCCGTTGATTCAATAGCTCCCTTTAACATGATGTTGAGCAACATTTTGCATAATTCAGTTTATTGGTCTCGCTCTTGCCTTTATTTATATTTCTCTTACTTGTTCATATCTACCCTCTTGAATTTTCCATGGTCATCTTAGTAAGTTGAGTTAGTTTTGTTGAAATTTTCATTCATCTATTTTTATTGTAATCTTAGTTCATCAATCTTTCATGATATGAATCATCTACATTTATTTCATTGCGGAAGAAGTCTGCAATCTTAATTCTAACTAAACTTTGGGAAAAGTGCAATAAAAGTTGCTCTTCCTTCCTTAAATATAAATAATTACCAAATTTTTAAATTCTAAGACTTACTCGCTTTCAATTTGGACATTGAATATTTTCTTATTTATTGTTCCTTCTAGTTAGCCCTAATATTATCCTTCGTATACATAATATTTATAGTCCGTTTCATCGTTTGTCATTTTACGAGAAAAACATCTTTAATAACATCATATATTAGATATTATTTGGTTTAAAAGACCAATAAAAAGCAGTAACTCAATACATATCACTAATAAACAAGCATTGCACAACTTTATTTTTATAGCCGTTTCTACAAAAGCGTTTCACATAAAAATGTATTTATGTAACGATAAACTGTATTATGTTGAAACTTAAAGTTTGACTTGCAAAATCCGCTCCGCTCGGAGTTTAATGCTCTTGGAGTTAATCCAAGACTTTATAGCAAACTTATTCACAAAATGAAATATAAAAAGTTATAAAAGAAGCATTACCGTGGCGCTAATAATAGTAATAAAAACTAAATTTAGTGCTATTTTTATACCATGGTGTATATTACGAAGGTGGTTGAACGTGTTTTCGTTTTTTAATTTCACAAAAAGTATAACAAAATTAAAATAAAATCATTTAGTTAGATGTTGTTTTTTCATTGTCTAGATTATCTAGTTTTTGTTGATATCATTTCTGTGGCTTAAAGAGGAAATTACGATGCCGTGTACTAACCTTTAATATTGCTTGACGTCATTCAGTTATGTGACAAACTTTCTAACCAATGCTATGTTCGAACGTCACAAAGAAAACGCGTCAGTATAATCTCCAGCAGTAGCAGTATTAACAAAATCTCTGTATTTGCGTTGGACTTTTTTGATTCATTAAAGATGTACAAAGGGGTTTTAAACGAAATATGATGGGAATTATTCCCTATACCAGCGGCTTTAAAACTTTTAGACTCGCAGTTTGTTTTAGAATAAATTTCTATGAAAAAACTTCTCTTAGATCTATAGGGCCAGTTGGAAAGTGTTGGGAATTGCAAATAAACTGCAATTTTTCATACGTTCAAACTAATCACAGAAATATTACATCCATTCTGAACTTAATATACTTAAAACGTGTGACTTAAATGTGAACACGAAAAACACGAATATTTACACTGTCAGCATGAAGATTTTGTACTGCGTATGAAGGAATTTGAAAGGGAGAAGAGATTACTGGCCCGTCAAAAAAGAATGGAAGCCACAGTTGCATAGGACTTTATGTGAAAGCAAACCAAATAGAACATTTCTTACTCGTAGAATTGTACATATTACTTAACTATTAAATATATTATAATTATATATAATATATTGTGTATATATATATATATATAATTTTATATGGATAACCCATTATTCGATATCTTTACTTTATAAATAATCAATTGTTCGGCATGAGGTGTAGTGTTATCATAATGAAGAATATTTGCACGTTTAAAGTTATTTTCTTTGCGTTTTGGCAAGCAAATCGTTGTATACCGTTGTATATTGTACATTGTCTGGAGTAATTGTAGTAAATTAACCATAACATGACTAGATTTGGCTACAAAATGTCAAACCATTTTTTTAGAAGTACTTTGCGATTGATACCTTTCGTTGACTAAAATTCGTTTTGGAACACTCAAATTGTTTTTTTTTGTTTTGTGTTGGCTGTCCTGCTGGGTCATAAGCCATTTCGCCTTGTCACGACCAAGGGAAAGATAGTGTGTATTTGGTACGTAAAGTGTTGCATGGCTTTGTTACTAATTTCTCCTCGTCATAAGAGGGAGGGAAATAGTGTTGATTATTCTTCCTATACACTGAAGGGTACTGGGATATGTACCCACAATTTCAGAGGCACGAAACTATTTTTTTGTCACCGCCCGGAAAGAGGTTCGAACCATAGACTTCTATAGATAAATATCTGAAGCCCTGCTCTATCTCGGCGTTGAATTTCTTATAGGCGTTCTTAAGTGTACCTCCACCTGTAATGATGTTATAGATGTACGTATTTATAATATACATGATTAAATTTACTCAAAACTCCTTTACAACATTTGACACGATCTTCTTTTTGAGTAGTAGATAGATTGAGCGCCATCTAGCCAAAATAAAGTTTTCTCATAACAAATCATAACGTGAAAGTTTTCACGTTTTACTTTTCATTTTCACTATGATTCGCAAACTTTAATTCAATGTTTATGAGGACATTGTGTAGATTTTTTTCTGTGTAGCTTTACTACGCCCGTGTTTGACACTGTGTTTATTTTATACTGTCCTCAGAGGCGATAGAGACTTCGACGCAGTGAAGATGTCGAATAGTCGACTAGAGGCGATATATTGGAAAAAAAATTGTCTTGTTATTAAATATTATTTAAATTTAAAATATTAATCATATAATAGTAAAAAAACTCTGTCATATTCATTTGTTATATAATAATAAAACTTATTATTCTCAATAAATTAAGTGTTGTGACATTCTTTCTTATCTAGTTATACAGTTATAAACTTTGAAATAAAGAAACAATGATAATGTTAGTGGTTTAGTGACCCATACGCAAATGTTTTGATGACCACACCTATAATAAAGTACTAACGTACCAACGTGTTAGCACAGTTGATAGGCAACTACACCAAAACTGGATCACAGGATCTGATTTATTGGGTTCGAGTTTTGCTACAGTCTAATAATATCGACATTTCTGAAGTCTCTGTATTTGTATTTATACTTATAATATGACTTAATACGGCCTTGTTATAGCTTTGAACATAAATATTCTTCAGATCGCAATGACTAGAGGTGTGATTGAATTTCCGAGCTTTTTAATTTTTCTTTTATTTTCTTCATAAACAAGTCTTTACTTTATAATTTGATTCTTAATTCCAGACACTTTATATCTTACTAAAATTACTTACTGTAATATATATTATCTAACATATTACTTTACTGTTCTTTAGTAATTATGTATTGCAAATTTACTAATTTTGTTTTCTTTCTTTGCAGGTAAGCATTGATTTGGATCCATTGTACATAGGTTTCCATATAAGGTAGAATACTTTTTATATCTCCTCAAAACAATATTTAATTACACTTTAAAGAAACTAACGTCGCATTAGATATACATTTCTTTATAGTTTTTTATTGGATTCCGAGCTAAAACAGTGTTCTTATTACAGTTTCCTATTCCATGTTTCAGATACTTTTCTGTCATCTTGCTTTTTATTTTTGTTGAAGTTGATGCACTGAAACTGTTTCAGTTTATTGCCAATGCAGCAAAATCTACATTATAGGCAACAGACTTAAAGATATCATTTGTAAGATAATACCGTATTAAACACTAGCAGAGGAGGAAGTAGTGCTAAGGTTGTGTTTTCAACCCAGAAACCAAGAAGAAAGTATTGATAACGGCTGCGAAAATTGACACTAAATTACACATTTCTTCATTTAAACTTCTTTAGCGAACTGAAGCCAGTCAAGTTCATGAAACCATTGTTAGTATTAACAAAACCTTTAAGATGATACATCATATAGCAGAATCCACAAGAGTTCACGTGTTTATGTAAAGGAGAGTGTGGTAGTGGTCAGCTAAGTAAATATATATTATAGGACTAATTAAATATATTAATTTTACGCAATCTATGGAAAAGTGCAGAGTTATCCAATATTTAAAAGATTATTTAGAAATATATATAATGTTATCTGGTTCTGGGCTTCCGGACTGGAACCGTGTCACTCGTATATCTGCCGTCGTTTCGTACCCATTTGTATGGGACATCATCAGAGCTTAACTACTGCACTGAAACTGAGTAGTTGAGCCCTAAATATGTCTCATACAAATGGGTACGAAATGTCGGGAGATATACAAGTGACGCGGTTCCAGCCCGGAAGCCCAGAAGCAGATAGCATGGACCACGACGAAGTCTATGTACCAGATATATAAAATGTACTTTGACAAAAAAGCTTAAAGCAGTATTTCTACAACTATTCGTTGTTGGTTTCAATATGGTAGCCAATATCGTAGAAGGCTCTGACGACTCCTAGAAAAACTATCGAATGAGAAAATAGGAGACTAAGATTACTTGCCTTTGGGGATCAGCATAGTACTTTAAAATCTGTGAGAAATCTTTTTTTGGCTGAGATAGGGCACAGAATAACAATGCCTTATATGTACCACCGTATTCATCCGTTTGGGTTACTTTCTTATCGTCAAAGAGGAATATTGCCTCTTACTCTAGTGAGCATCGTGCTCTTAGATTAGAATGGTGTAATATATGGGCAAATAATAGACGAATTTCGTCTCTGTTGGTGGGCTCATTATGGTTGTACATGAGTCCTATGTCCAAAAGGACAAAGGTAATTTTTAAATTATTCCATAGAACATGAGACTGCAATTGCTGGAATATTGATGGTTTGATGTGGAATTAGCATTGAACGTAAGACTCCTTTAGTACTCCCTCATTTAAATGCTCAAAGGTGCATTGACAAAGTTGAGGAATCATTCGCTTTATCATATATTTGAGGGCTAAGTAATGCCGTATTCCAGCAGGATAATGCGCGTCCTCAATATTTTCAATGGGCCTTCATCGTCTCAAACCTATCGCTTATAAAACATGTCTGGCATATGATAGGTTGAGGGAATGGCATGCTTTCTAACTTTCCGATGAATTTACAAACTGCTACATCATGCCCTACAAGTTGCTTGGAATGAACTTCCACAGGAGTCCATAGAACATCTTACTAGAAACTGAATGTATTCGTTGAATTTACAAACAGCTACATCATGCCCTACAAGTTTCTTGGAATGAACTTCCACAAGAGTCCATAGAACATCGTACTAGAAACTGAATGTATTCGTTTACACGGCGCGACAACTCATTAAAAATTCTTTCTTTTTCAATGAAAATTTAATAATTTATTATTCTCAACACATTAACATTTGTGAATTTGGTTTATATACGTTTACTGGGTAATTCGTCCTTTTTTTATCACAGTATATATTTTATAACAAGGTTGCTATTCCTAGAAATATTGCTGGACGTGTATTCATGGAATTAAATTATCAATCGTCATATATCCAAAGGCCAAACAACTTATTAATGCTGTTTGTCGAATTGCCACATAACTTCCAAGCCCATTTGCGAAATCGACTTTAATAGATGGAGTAGAGTTTCAGTTTCCCGTTCACACAAACAACGATAAACACAACTAGATGTCATTTCAATGTATGTATACAATTAAAGTGCGCATAAAAGGACATTTCTTACCGCACCAGATATACAGCAGTAAATACATACATCAAAGGTACACATATGTTGAATATCGCTTACCATATTCTTTTTACTTACGAACACATGCCGGTAGTAACCGTAGTATTTGCTTGACATGAACCACATGTAGGCATTTCGAATGTTGATAAGGATTGTTAGTGTCTTAATGCGGTTCAATTTAATCGGAACTATATTTAGTAAGTTATATTTGACTTTCATACAAAAACGTTTACTGTTACTAGCAGCAAGAAAATACAGTACCTGCATTCACAAAAATCAAAGACGTTTACTAGAGGTGCAAGAACATTATTTGTGTTTTTCTCCGTTTGTATATGATTCTGCTGAAGATTAATAGAATACTTCAATTTTGCTAAGTGTTATAGTAATTAATTTTAATTGTAAAATGTCTCAAAATCGATGATGCTTGTGCAAAATTTAGATTTTACTAATTAAACGCTACTTTATGTTATTATTTAACTAGGAATTGTGACATTTATTATTAAAAACTATAAAATTTTCAAACTTAAAATGTATGTAGATAAAACTAGAGTAGGAGGGTGAAACCTTCAGCTTTGGTGGTACTACCTACGGAGATTTAGGATGAGCTAGTTTGGGGGTTATTTTAAACAGGTGATCAACTGTAAAAATTAACATTTTTCTGCTATTCTGTTATTATTATTATTATTTACAGAAAATTAATTAAAAATTGTCTGCATTGGATTAGGACTCAAACCTGTATCTAGCGTTCTCTAGACGGTTGCTCTAACCAATTAAACTCCAAGCAGTACAGTTTGATCCTTTTAATATGTCATAAATTACATTGTGGAGTCCAGGAAATTTTTCTCTCAATAAATCAATTGATTCGTGTGCATAGTGTAGCGCCATCCTGTTGAAACTACATATCCTGTGGATCAATATCCATTAATTCAGGCCACAAAAATTCGGTTATCATCCGACGATATCGATCACCATTGACAGTTACAGTTTCACCAGCAGCATTTTCAAAGAAGTGAGGTCCAATTACACCACCTGACCATTATGCACGCCAAACAGGAACTCGTTTAGGATGCATAGGTTTCTCATGAATAATTCGTGGATTTTTCTCACCCCAGATACGGAAATTTTGTTTATTAACATTGCCACCAAATTCAAAATGTGCCTCATCGGAAAACATTATTTTTTGAGAAAAATTAGCTGGTTGTTTATTGATGAAATTGACAAATGAACGACGTTTTAGATGATCTAATGGCTTCAGTTCTGTGTTATTTGAACCTTATATGCCTTCAGAGCTAATTTCTTGTGTAAAATACACCATGTTGTTGATCCACTAAGTATAAGTTGTTGTGAACGTCGTCTAATGGACATTTCAGGATCTTCAGCAACACTTTCACGAACCAAACTAATATTTTCTTGTGAACGACCACTACGACTGTATTTTCCACTTTTTTGATCTTCCACGGAACCGGTCTCTTGAAATTTTTCAATAATTCGACCAATAGTACTTTCAGATAGACTATTACGTAAACGATAAAATTCACGAAATTTTCTAAAAACTCTTTTCACAGAACGCTAATTTTCATAAAATAATTCGACAATTTGAACGCGTTGTTGTACGGTGTACGAAGCCATTTTTATAAACGTCATACATCACACTTTTTAAATGCTCACATACCCAGACAAATTCAGTGCGGCATCTATATTTTACTTATTCTTAAAAAAAAAACCGCGCACCCTTTAGATTTGATGTATTGCTTGTAGGTGTTAGATTTCCCGCTTTCTTTCGTTCTTATCAATTTTTATTGATTCTAGATATTTACAACCTGCATCTTTATTAAGTGCTTCGTAGTGAGAAAGTAATGAAAATTAATATTTTCTTATAATCCAATCTCCAATTATTTACAGAAAGTTAATTAAAAATTTTCTGTTAGACCAAGACTCGAACCTCTATCTACCGTTCTCTGGACGGTTACTCTTACCAAGCAGTACGGTTTTGAGGCTCCTAATGTGCCATAAATTACATTGTGGAGCAAATATAATTGTTTTTAATTAACTTCCTGTAATTAATAATAACAATGAAGTACCAGAAAACATTAGTTTTTAGTAATTTCCCATCATGCAATCGACAAGGCGTAGATTCAAGCACCATATTCCAAACGACCTACCAAGTCGTTTTTGAATTTGTTGTATTATTCAAGGTGATAACCAAATAAAAAACATAATATTTAATTTCTCGTGCAATATGTAGAGACTGTCACAGGATTATCCTCTCCATTAAAATGTGCTTTGTTAAACCATTTGTTGAATGTATAATAGTTGTGTTAAAAATTGTAAATAAAGACAGGTGCTAAAATATACAAAAAACTCAAAACTGGAATTGTTTGAATTTTCTATGATTATAGAAAGGTGCACATACATTCTGTATAGAATTGTAGTTGTCTGTTGTTAATACTCTCTGAATTTTTATAAAGCTATGTATCTTATTATGCTATGTACGAGGCGTGTTTTTTTTAAGTAAGGACCGTTTTATTGTATATACTAACAGGTGGTACGCGTGCCGCAACAAGTGCTTGCGTCGTATCCCGGCATTCCTTTGGAATAATTATGCTCAGTTACAGCTGTGTAGGTAACCTGTACTGTCTGTTCTGTATCTTTAAAATGTTTAAATTATTGAATCGCCAGCCACCACCATAAATGCGGTAGCCTACGACTAAACTCTGCGAAAGCTGCGCAGAGCTATTCAAAACAAAAGACACTGCATGCTGACAGAGGGAATTTTGCTACTCCATAACAATGCAAGGCCTCACACCGCAGTTCAGATCCGCTCTTTTGGCTGGGAAGTTTTGGACCACCTCCCCTACAGCCCCGACCTTACGCCGAGCGATTTCCATTTTTCCGATATCTCAAACATCATTTCCGCGGCACCCACTACAACGATGACGAAAACGTGAAAATGGCCGTGACCTCTTGGTTATCGGAGCAGGCGGCAAGTTTCTATGAAGAGGGTATCCAAAATCTAGTTGTAAGGTTTGATAAGTGTTTAAACAAACTCGACAACTAAGTTGGAAAAAAGAGAAATGAATGTAGAATCTGAAAATAAATTTGATTTTTGAAAATTTTCTTTCGTTTGGTTTTTATTTTCAAACGGACCTTACTTGAAAAACACGCCTCGTATATTATTAAGCTATGTACACTATGTATATTGAGCTATGTACACTTACTCTGTTTTCATTTAACGTCTTATATTTTGCTATACTTTTTGACTTCCTACACAATTATTCTCCATTCCTCACGATCTTTCAAATTTTCAAACCCCAATACTTTTTTTAATTTTCCCCCATCATCTTTCCCACTCTGTTATCCTTTACTCTGAATATATGCCTCTTTTTGCCTGTAGGTACTTTTTGACGAATCTTATATCTTCATCTTCCAATAACTCTTCTTTTCATGATTCATTAAAGTTGTGTAATATTTTCCTTTTCTTTTTGGTCCATAGATATGTATTTTTTCTCAAATATTTAGGTTCCCTTGTTTGGTTATGTAAAGCATATTGTTTCAGCACTCACTTCGGGTCTTATTTCACTTTTGTAGAACTTCGACTTTGTTTTTTTAGTACACGAATCTTATTATTTTAGGTAGGTTTTTATATGCCGAATATGGACGACAATAGTGTCATAAATCATAAATGATAAAGTTAACTGATTGACGAAAAATTCTGATATAATTGCCATCTTTGCAAATACATAGACACAATTCCCCATTTAGTAACCCACGTTATGGGCTAGTAATGGAGAGCAGATGTCTTTGTTGCAGTACAAAATATGATAAGTTTTACCCTTAATTCACCAATAACTTTATAATTATTTTGATACTGTTATTGCCCATGTGCAATATAACGGGTGAGGCAGAATAACGAGCGATTTTAAAAAGGCTGTAAAAACCAAGAAAAATAATATTTCGGAATAAATTCATTATTTTCTCAAAGAACATAAAAACGCATTAACTATTTTATTTTTTAAAAATAACTCCGGAAAGATGACATCCGTTCAGGCGTACACATTCTTCCAATCGTGTTTTGAAACTATTCATTACATTTAGCAGCATTGCTAGGGGAATGTTTTCCACTTCTTGTCGGATCCGTTCTTTCAGGGCTTGAATTGTTTGTGGTGGGTTATCTTGAAACACTTTACTTTTTAAGTACCCCCACAAGAAAAAGTCGCACGGTGTGAGGTCCGGTGAACGGGAAAGCCAGGTAATGTCCCAATTTCGGGAAATCACATGATTTGGAAATAATCTGTTAACAATATTCATGCATACTCTGGCTGTATGGGAGGTTGCTCCGTCTTGTTGAAAAAAATGTTTCCTCGTTAACTTCGTAGCGTGCAAGCTGTGATTCAAAAAAGTTTTCTAACATGTCGGCGTATCTTTGTGAGGTTACTGTCACAGCATTGCCACGAGCATTTTCAAAAAAGTAAGGCCCTATGATCCCCGATGAAGACATAGCGCACCACACAGTAACTTTTGTGGAGTCAAGGGGTTCTTGATGCATTTGTCTAGGATTTACGTCACTCCAGTATCTAAAGTTCTGCTTATTGATGTAACCGGACAAATGGAAATGGGCTTCGTCACTCATCCATAAGTTGTTTACAATATCCTCATGTTGATTAATTAAATCTGAAAACTCTTCACAGAATCGTTGTCGACTCACATAATCCGTGCCTTTAAGAGCCTGTACGATTTTTGGATTTTTGGATTTTGCATGGATGAAGGTGGAGATCCTTGTGTAATATTCGTCTGACAGTTCGGTATGAAATCCCAAGTGTAGTGCCATGCCGGCGAGCTGAACGACGCGGGCTTCGCTCAATAGCAGTTCTTACACGGTCGATATTCTCGGGCGTACGCACCGATTTTGGCCGACCAGGTTTCTTTTTTGTCGTTGACGAAGTTTCTCAAAGTTCCTAACCCATTTTTTAATGGCACAGGCAGACGGCACTGGTTGATTGCGATTAATGTTAAGGCGTTTTCATAAAACGCCTTAACAGCGTACGCACGCTGTTGAAGGGTCCAATGCTCCATTGTTACTAAATGCTAATATCAAGGAAACATGGCCGATAGCGTCCCTACCACCTGCGAATGACACGGCGCGAATCGCGGGCTTTTTAAAATCGCTCGTTATTCTGTCCCACTCTGTATGTACATAGTAGGTTTAGTGTACCGCTTGTAGTTGTTAGATTTCCGTTTTCCTTTCGTTAGTATCAATTTTCCTTGGTTCTAGATGTTTATAACTATTCTCAATTTTATATTTCACAATTTGAAACATTTAATTACATTTTTATTTTTGTTATTTATTATTTTATCTTTTTCCCAGTTATTTATAGTTTTCGTTTACTTATTTTTTGATCCTTTTGGCTAATAATTCCTAATAAACTTGTTTTCTTTCTTTCTGTTATAACTACTAACGTCGAAAATTACTTGAGCCTAGTTTGTCTATTACTAAACCTTTATTATTTGTTTATGTAGTAGATTCATCCGAGTTGGGTGGAAAAAACCATAATATATGCTTTAAAAAGCCCCTTCCCCTCCATCCAACCCTCTGTTTTTTGCACTTAAAAATAACTTCATCAAGCAATGTTTTTGTGATAACGCAATTTTTACTTTTATCGTTTGTCCTAATTTTTAATTTATGATTGGAGAGTCCATTCTTCACACTTTTTTTATGATTTTTTATGTTGCATACCATTTAATAAAGTAAAGCAGCATTAATCACAAAGAAAAATCATTTCTAAAGTATTTACGAATTGTGAAATTGTAAGGAGTAAAGGAAGCGGTCACATTAATCTAAAACAGGAAACCGTGTCATAATGTTTAGGACGCATTTCAACGAATTATTTGATATTCTTCGCTGCTAACTAACTGATGATGTCACAACTGGTCGTTCCTGACTTTCTTCAGCGCGCACTTATTGTTCATTTTGATTGGAGATAATAAATAAATGCAATCACTATAAATTCATCTTACATTTATTACGTCTGATTTACGTCAAGAATTTATTCGTTTCTTGTAATCGTTTTCAGTATTACTTAATAGCGTTGCCTTGAATGCCAGAGTACTTATATTAATATGAGTAATTTTAAATATCTTTCTTGTGGTAATCAACGTTATATAATAATATATAATAGAAATGTAAAGAAATGATATCGATGGTGAGTGTTAAAATTGAAATCTATTTTTTATATTGAATCTGAAAATTTAGTAGTTTTGATTGTAGTTTAGATTTTTAGTCAACATTCTTCAAAAATAATCAAAAAATTTTAACTATACAAAGTTTTACTTATATATATATATATATGTATATACATATATATTGTCAGGATATTTTCCGGACACAGTTTTTCACCTTCATGTTGGTTACCTACTTAACTTACTGCCCAGATCTATATATCTTTATTCAAAATTATTGACTCTACTTCGATAAAATTGAAACAACATCAATATCAACAACAACACTTTACAATTCAAAAGAAAGTAAATCAATTAAAATATTTTAAGACTTTATTAGTACTTTACTTGAAGCATAAGCGCCTCTAACATTTTACTGTTTCCAAAAACGATTCACTTATTGGTAGAAATATAATCACTGGAAACTTCCAAGTTTATTACAGCATACTTCTGCGTACGGGTGAGATCGACCACATGATACGAGGACTAAAGTGATAAATTTTATTGCACCACAATGCTCTGCAATAAAATTTCAAGGACGAGTTATTTATCTATAAGATTTTGTTTTTAATTCAGTGATAGAAACAATACAGAGCGATTCTACAATACTCGTAGTATTTATTTAGATTCTTAAAAAACACGCCTACGAGTGAACTATTCATTTTAAAAAAAAATCGTGAGTTGTAAATTGTTATAGTAGATAGAAAATACCTAGAATAGCATTACTAGACAAAAATAAAATTATTGTTTTACACCAAGAAGGTTATAGTCAAGTGAAAATATCAAATATAGTGAAATGTTCCCGGTATGCCGTGCAATAAACAATAAAAAGAATGACTGAAACCGGCAGTGTAAGTGATAGACCAAAGAGTGGACGTCCAAAAAAGCTCAGTAAAGCTGATGCACAATTTTTAAAAGTCAGTTCCTTAAGAAATCGTGAGAAAGTTAGCGCAGAACTAGCTCAAGATCTAGCGCGAACATCTGATACTTCGGTACATGCTTCAACAGTAAGGCGATACTTGCTCAGATCATTGAGGGGATGCGTGGCCGTGAGAAAACTCTTACTGCGACGAAGTAATAGAAAGAAACAATTAAAATATGCCAGAAACCACGAAACTTGGGGATATAATGAGTGGCGACAAGTACTATGGACTGACGAATCTAAATCTCAATTACTTGGAACGAACAGACGTCAGTATGTTAGACGACGCCCTGGTGAATCGTTATTGGAACCAAGTTTACACACTACCATAAAGCATGGAGGAGATAATATTCGGGGTTGTATTTCGGCAACAGGTGTGGGTGAAATTTTAAAAATATTATAATTAACTGGTGAGAAATACAAAACATTATTAGAAGAACATGCCACATCATCAGGGCAGCGATTTATTGGCAATAATTTCATTCTACAACAAGATAATGATCCCAAGCATACCTCAAAACTTGTAAAAACTTATTTAACACAGCAGGAAGGAAATGGGGTATTGCAGACTATGATATGGTCACCTCAAAGTCCTGACTTAAATATTATTGAGCATATGTAGGATTATCTTGACAGAAAAAAGTGTGAAAGAGAGCCAAAGAACAAAAATGAACTGTGGAACATACTACAGGAAGAGTAGTACAATATTCCTGAAAATTTCGTTAATTCATTAATGGAAAGCCTACCAAAAAGAATGCAGGATACCATAAAAAATAAAGGTGGTCATACAAAATATTGAAAATGTAAGTTGTTAATGTTTAAATATCGATGTGTTAATTCTTATATATTAAAAGAAATTTCAACTTGCGTAAGATTATTATTTATTCTTTTATAATAGTTTCTTGTAAAATTCAAGAAGGTGCTTCTTTCTTTTGCACAGTACTGTATATTATATCCCACTCCTTTCTAAATTTTGGAAATTGTTTAAACTCGTGTAATTTTTAAATATTCATGAATGGTAACGTATTGTATGTTCGTATTCATATGCAGTTAACTTTTGCATATTACTGTGAGATAGAGATAAAGTGTAATCGATACATAAGCGCATTCAGTTGTAAAATTTATCATTTCATTAGTTCGTCACGAAATGTTTTGTTTTTACATGAATGAAACCGTGTAGAACTGTTGTATGTTCATTTAAATTTTCTCTTCAATATGAAATGCAACATTACGCTTCTATATTCAATTATACCGTGCATATCTGTCCAGAAGTAATACAAAACGAAAAGTTCGCATAGTACATCGCTCCAAGGTTCGTTAATGAATGGAATAATGACGATAGAGCGTTCGTAAAGTTTACCATTAATCATTTGACGTTTAGTTAATGGATCGCAATGACATTTATCGACATATCACTTCAGTCTATTATATTTCTTTTGGCGAACAATATTACATAAATGCGATCTCGAAAAGAGGAGAATGAAACAGAAAATTAGAAGAACCGAACGATATTAATGAATAACAGACAGATACCGAGACATGCTATTTATTCATTTGCGTTAGTAAATGTCGACGTTGTCAAACAGTTCTTGTGTTACGCTTTTATTACTCTAGATGTCGTGTTGAGAGCAGTCAACCGTAATAAATTTAAATCTTCCGCCCACTTGACATACATACACCCGCTCCCTCTGGCGTCAGTTTCAGACGTAGTTCACCTTAAAATATTAGATCGAATAACAATAAATGCTTGGCTCTTAAACAACGGTGACATTTAGAGGATATATTTTAGATTTTTTTTCTGTTCAGGACATGAAATATTCTAGAAATTTATCTTACATTTATGTAATAAAAGGAGACATTTGTAAATTACATTGACATTAAGTGTACTTACTTTTCTTGAATTACAATCACACAATACTTGAATTACACGTCCGTTTTTAGAATAAAACAAAATAATAAATTTTTCATTCCTTGAATAAACTTTATTGAATAATAGAATTTCCATCATTATTTATGATTTCATACCAGCGTGATGGCAATTTGTATATCCTATTTTTTAAAAATGCTTTATCCCTAGAAACGAAAAGTTTAATCAGTGCTTGTCTGATATCTTCTACGTTTTATGAATTTTTTGCTCTGCAAAAAATTTCGTAAGAACAGAAACAAGTGATAATCGGAGGGTGCTAAGTCCGAGGACTATGGTGAATGCGACAAAATTATCCAGCCTAATTCTGCGAGTTTCTGACGAGTCCCCAAAGCAGTATGTGGCCAGCCATTATCACGAAGGACTATGATGTCCTTCGTACTGAACATTGCCAGCCTTTTTTCTTGGAGTGCTGTTTTTAAATTATCCAATTGCTGACAGTACCTCTCCAAATTTAGATTTTGTTCGGTTTCCATAGCTCAAAATGTATTGGTCCTCGAATATCCTACCATACACAACATTCTCTTCTTCAGACTCGACTTCGGTTTAGAGGTGAACGGGGCAGATTTCCTGACGATGTTTTCATAGGTAACCCACTTTTCATCCCCAGTTATCCGGTCCAAGAAGGGTTCGATTTTGTTCCGTACAAGCAGAGATGTGCATATAATGACTCGATCATTAAAATTCTCACTAAACTCATGTGGCACCCATCTCGAATGTTTCCACACCAATCTTAGTTTCCGAAGATGGTCCGAAATAGTTTGTTGAGCTGAATCAAGTCTTTCCGCAATCTACAGTCTTGTCAAAAAAGGATTTTCTCTAGCATGATCTTGACAGTATCGCCGTTGATCCAAGATGGTCGCCCAGAGCGTGGCTTATCAGAAAGATCGAAATCACCTATTGCGAATACTAACATACAACCATGCTCAGATGTAATGACACCCCAGGTAAAAACCCTTACTCTCGGTATTATCCAAGTCTGACGGAAATTAACCGTAAAAATAGTTAATGGTATTTACAGAAATGCATTTTTGAATACCC
This sequence comes from Dermolepida albohirtum, assembly GCA_031893035.1. NCBI lineage: Eukaryota > Metazoa > Arthropoda > Insecta > Coleoptera > Scarabaeidae > Dermolepida > Dermolepida albohirtum. Next base: position 7,747 of record JAVIWB010000276.1, on the reverse strand, counting down.
TAGTTAATCCCCTATTGAAAAGAATAGGTGGAAAGGAGAAGTTGTGGATTTTAGAAATTTAGTGTCATTCTAGCAGTGTGTGAGCAACGTGCGTTTGTGAGTTTGTGGTAGAGATCAATTAGATGATCCTATTTTTTCACTTTGTGTCAGTTATTTGTTGAAGAAAAATGTCTAAACACGCGAGTTGTCGGTAGGGGAACGCGGCCAAATAGTGCTACTGCATTCCCAGAAGTTATCAATAGCTGCAATTGCAAAAAAAAAAGTTCGCGATGTGCAGTCCGTACAACCATTAGTCGCTATCAGGAGAGTGGGTCGTTTGTTAACAGACCAAAAAGTGGCAGAAAACACTGTACCTCGATTAGAGAAGACAGAATTTTACAAAGACTAGCTCTCGGTGATAGGAAAAAATCGTCGAAACAGCTCGCCAGTGAGCTGAAACAACATTATCGCGTAACAGTTTCTGCGCAAACAGTGAGAAGGCGTCTCCAGCGTGCTGGTTTACGAGGGTGTTAAGCGCGACGTAAACCGCTTTTAACTGACGCTCATAAAAAGAAGCGGTATTTATGGACCAAACAGCATGAAAATTGGACAATCGAGAAGTGGTCGAAGATTCTTTGGTCTGATGAATCTAATATCGAGGTATGTAAGTACATCTTCATGACTAATATTCTTGTCGTTGTATGCAATTCAGTCTACATGTAACATTAAACAAAATTAATCCTGTCTAAGTGTTAACTTGCTTCTTTTGCCTGGCAGCTTTGGGGACTACCTGGGACGCTATACGTTCGGCGTAGGCAAGGGTAAGCTTATGAACCACAATGTATCATTCCCACAGTACAGTAAAATTTGGAGGTGGTAGTATCATGGTTTGGGGTTGTATGTCTGCATATGGTGTTGGAGAAGTGTACCTGTGCGATGGACGGATGAATAGCCAACGCTATTTAGCCATGTTGGAGGAAGAATTAGAACCGTCTGTGCTAAAACTATTCGACCAGGATATTCCACAATACATTTTTCAGCAAGATAATGCGCTCTGCCACAAATCGCGAGCTGTAATGCGTTGGTTCGAGGAAAACACAGTGGAGGTATTGGATTGGCCACCACAAAGTCCCGATTTGTCGCCCATTGAAAATTTGTGGCGTATCTTAAAAACTAAGATCACGGAACATAAATGCCTGTCACAAGCAGAATTATCAACAAAAATTCGCGAAATATGGGCTGCAATACCACCGGCAGAGTGTTACAATTTAGTAGCAAGTATGTCTCGACGAGTGCGAGCTGTCATTAAGGCCAAGGGCGGAGCGACAAAATATTGATAAATTGTACTATATTACTAAATAACACTTTGTACATAATTTTCACAACAGTTTTATTTTCCTCCCCTCTCTTTTGACTAAAAACTATATTAACTACATATGTATGTATGTACATAAATTCGTAAGGTGTTTAATACATTTGAGCATGGTTGTATATCATCTTCGTTTTAATTCATTTGCTAGGTGATTTTGATGGAGCCTGTGTCTTAGCTTTCAGCGGTACGGATCGTGTGCGGAATTAGCTTTCTCGTTCGGATATTTCTTGCCGTAGTTCTCCAGGTGCGACACTGCTTAATTATCTGTTGATGATGATAACTTAGTTGTCGAAATACGTATAGAGAATGGCGAAAATTAATGTGCAAAGGGGTTATATATCTACCTTTAGTGGTTAAATTCATTTGCTAGGTCAATATGTATACATTCAGTAATAAAAAGAGTGAGCCAAATATGCGTCAAGTGAATATGCGCAAATTTGTTGTGTTTTTCCGGTACACCTAATATAAAGAGCTGCAATATACTCTAAGATAGTAATATTATTTATTTTAATGCATTCATTAATGTATGTGCCGCTTCCTGTTTTGGGATTATTTCAAAAATGTAGGTATTCATGTACTTATTTTTTAAGTGCTATTGCAGTAACATAAGAGGTCTTGTTGACTATTAACATAGTTAAGTTCTTTTGTATTATGTATTTTGTTATTTATTAGAGATGCTAAGCCGTCCGCATTGTAATAAATAATAGATAACAGATTATACATAGTAATTGGACTTTGGTGTAAATCTCGTAAAATATTTGTGCATTTTTTGTTATTGAGTAAATAATTGTTTAAATGGATTAAATAACTAATAAATATCTGATTCTGTCCAGCGAAAAGGTATTAACAGTCACATTTATATGTTCAACGGACAGTAGTGAGACGTTAGACGCCAGTAATTTTTAATAATACGAGGCGTGTTCTTCAAGTAAGTACAGTTTTTAAATATGACCGCTGCAACGCTGCGGTTGACATTCCGCGTATACGCGCTGAGTGTCTATATCTGTTGGTTAATCACAGACGGCAGTGCGAAAGCATTCCTCCGTGTTTACGTTTATTTATGCGTATAAAAGACTTACTAGTCTCGACTAATTTATTACAAAACAAGAAAACTTCCGGAGGTAAACAAATTTAATGCTACAAGGAGCGCTAGTAAACTGTCTGTACACGTCAAACTACGCTTTGTCGACAAATTAGGGTATTATTATACGGCAAACACGAAAAAAATAATTGAATATAATCATAAATCTATAAATTAAATTTTATACATAATCCTAGATTTACCCATATTCACAACAAAATAAGAATCAATTAATTAAGTCTTCAAAATTTTGTTACCTGCACAATATTAATTTATTGATTATGAAAATGGTTGAACAAAATAAATATTCAACGTGCATATGTTGAACAGCAAAGATAGGAGTTACAGTTTTTGCTATATAAATAATCTCGGAAATAACACTACCAAAGCCAGATTATAGGTACACAAAAAAACTACAAACGATTTACATTAGAACTGTCTGAATAATAAAAAATACATTAAAATTGATGAATCTCATTCTAACTTTTAAACTATAATGCAAGATTATTACTTACTCAATTTATTAAGTTGAAAAACGTTAACTGAAACTGTTAACTAATTAAGGTTATTAAGAGGAATTTATCCCTAAGTACCTTCACATACAAAAAAGAATTACGTAAAAAATCACAATTAAGACATCTGACTTTGTTACGTCGCAATTTCGGAAAATTTGATATTGATCGACGGTAGTCCCGATGAATTATGAGTTAGACATGAAAAAACCGCCTGAATATTCAGAAATTGATAAACACAACAGAAATTAGTACTCGTCAATAAAAGTAAATAGGAAAAAATTATTAGCTTATGATGTTTTTTCCCTTAGAATAAAACTATACGTGCTCGTGAAAAAGAATAAATGCAATCGTACAGACCCCACAAATGAGATAAGATAATTTGTTTGTCCGAAGTATCCAAATTTTCTCGTAAAGTAATAGAGGGCTAATTACCAGCTTCACAAAAACAAGAGCCTCAAATAATTTCTCAGTATTTCTCAATTACACTTTTTACGGTGCAGGTCTAAAGACGAGTGTCGTCTATGTCTAGATTTTTCCCAAACGTTTCGGCGTACAAGCAACCTTATAACAAATATAAGAAATTCGAACATGAGATCGCCTACGTGATACTATCAAAAATACGTTTGACCAAATATGGCTTTTGCAAACTTAGAAATAACTAATACAAATGGGGTTTTAATTAGGAGATTATTATATTATATTACTAATAACAAAAGAAAAATTAACACCGAGATTAATGTTCTGCTAATTGTGAAGTACACGCTGTAATTCGTTTTCTGTATGCGTGTAAAAGGCGTGAAAATGCTCGAACTTCAGCGGCAGATTAATGAGATATATGGAGAAAACACTATAAGTGAGGGAATGATACGACAATGGGTTAGAGCATTTAAACATGGCTGTACTAATGTTTATGATGAGGAGCATAGTGGGCGACTGTCGGTCATTACAGAAGACTTAGTGCAGAAAGTTGTTGCGAAAATTCGAGAAAAGCATCTAGGCGGTCAGCGGCACAATGATGATGATAAGGTGAAAATGGCTTAGCAAATTAGGCAGCAGATTTATATGAGGATGGGGATTCAGAAGCTGGTTGTACGACGTAATATGTAAGTGCCTTAATATTGGTGGTAATTGTGTTGAAAAATAAATTAAGGTACAGCCTTTTTTATAAAAATAACATTGTTGAAATAATTGCAGTTGTGTTCTTTTTATATCTAAACGAGGCTTACTTAAGAAATACGCTTCGTACATACACACAATATATATATCGCTTTAAATTTATATTAGAAAATTAAAGTCATTCATAAATTTTTAACATTAGAACAACAATAGCCAATGAACCCTTAACGCGTTATTGGGATTTTGTAAAGGCACAGACCATCCTGCATAATACATTTTATAGACATGAAATAATTTTTCGAGTGTACAATATTTATACAAAGGGTACTAGGAAAGTTTTGCAATACAGCTTTGTCTATTTAATTTTCTCAAAGTAATTTCCTCTACACTCAATACACTTCTCCATCCACCGAAACCAATCTTTAAACTAGTTCTGCTAAGTTTCACTAGGGAGTAAAGCACACTCGTTGTCCCAACCCCGCAGAAGGTCCTCATCACTGAAAAACCGCCTCCCTTTTAGCTTCATTTGCACATGCAAAGCCGCAGGGAGCAAGATCTGGACTGTAGGGAGGGTGCTCGAGAAGTTTTAATCCTGTCGTCGTCAAATATTCGGTGCAGGCTTTGGCGCGGTGAGCTGGAGCATTATCGTGATGGAGGAACCAGGTGTCCATTCTTGACTTTGGCCGCAGGTTCTTCATAGATCCAATGACTTTAGGCAAGCACTGTTCAGTATACCACTTAGCCGTGACTGTCTTCTGTGTGTCCAAAACGACGCGTTCCACAATTCCACTCGATTTGAAAAATACATCAATCATTTTCTTCTTTACAGATCGGGATTTTCTGACAACTACGGGTGTGTCCTCATCATCAAAGACCCAAACTTTGCTTTGAGCTTTGGTCGGCACATCGTAATAGTACAGCCAAGTCTCGTCACCTGTCACGACGTTGTTCACATACCGAGATGGCCCCTTATTAAACTTTTTTAGCATCTCCCGGCACCAACTCACGCGTCGTGTCATCTGCTCTTCAGTCAGTCGATGCGGCACTCAGAGAGAACAAAGTTTCTTCACGTGCAAATGATCATGCAGAATCGAACGAATAGCTGGTACATTTAAGCCCGATGTGCCCTCTATCTGTTGGTAGGTCATTCGCCTGTCCTCGCCAAGCATTTTACGCACAGTAGTAACGTTTTTATTCGTAACTGACGTTCGTGGCCTTCCTGGCCTCTCGGCATCTTCCACAGTAAAATTTCCCTTTGGAATTCTCTATGCCATCTGAATATCGTTGTGCGATGTAGACAAACATCACCTAGTGCAAGAGTCATTTCTTCGAAGCACTGGTCTATGTTTAAACCACGCACGAAATTATAACGCAAAACTGCCCTTATCTCATTTCGTGACCACGATGCCATCGCAAGCACTTTACACTCTCACTGCTAATGAATAACTGAGCCCATCGACATGGTACGGCGGCTACTATGCATGTATGAACACGTCTCAACATACAGCAACAAGCAGCTTCCTACGATACATTGTTGCGTCATATTACAAAACTTTCCTAGTACCCTTTGTATATGCACTTCGAGATTATGATTACTACACATATTGTAGATCTCTCGTAACCAATCGTATTCATAATATTCATTTCATTAATCTTTATATCAGCCACATCAAAGTACATTAATTTATTTAGATATTCTGCCATTTCTTGTTACTACCCACATTGCGTTGTTTGCATACTGTTTAAGGGACGACACAAGGAAGTATGTATACGTAACATGTATGTATATACGCGCCAAAGGTACTTGACTTTCTTTGTACCGGTCGCTTTAAAAGTGAAAAGATGAATTTATTGAAATACCCGGATATTCACCGAATGCATAAGTCATGAACTCCAGACATGATCTGCGGGTCCGTGGGAATGACAAATTTCTTACGGCGACCATTAGTTTGATTTTATAACTTGATATGGCGATGACGCTAATGTGTTCCTGGGTTAAATTAAAAATGTAAATTGTTCCCAATAATTCTTCTTGTGGATTCTCTGAAATGCTTGTCCGAGTTTTTTTTTGAGAATTGTTTTCTTGTTATCTCGTTTTTTTGAGCGTGTATTTTATATTGTTTTTATTTTTATTTTGCGACGTATGTATGTGCGAACCTGCTAATAAATATGAAACTCGTCAAGTAAGTACACAACTTATATAAAATATTTTTTATTTCTTTTATTATTAAGAGAAAGAAATTCTAGCATTTTGAATGTAAAGTGTGAGAACTTGTATGTCTGAGTATGAAGAAAGGCGATAATTAAAAAATCAATGAACCGTTTAGTTTAGTTGGTTATAAATTTTAAATAGAAAATCATCATTCCTATCAGTATTACGATTCAAAATATTGCTCCACAACTTTTATAAGTGCTTCATCAGTAAGTTTGGACAATCTTCCGCGGAATCAGCGACAGGGACCAATGATTGCCGATAGCTTACATCATGTCATGACGCAAAGATGTCTCGCAAAGATGAATTATAAAGTGCAGCGGATGTAAATAAATTTCTAAATTGTTTTCTTACGTTATAATATAATTCACATGCATCCAGCCTTCACGGCTGGAAGCTTGTGAGCTTGTAGCTGTATGCTACTGTTAACTCGGGGCGTTCCCAGGGGAGTTCACGCTAGATGCCCGAGGTGCATCTTAGTATTGCTTTTGGGCTCAGCGACCCCACGAACCCGAGCTTGGCTCACCAAGCCACTGTTGGCAGGCGATGAAATTGGTAGATATGTTTACATATCGAACCGTACCACCAGTGACAGTTAAGACTGGTACCGTGGGAATCGAGAGCCCTCGGAGAATCCGGGCTCGACTGTTCGATGTTGGACTCGCGGGGACAGTGGTTGAAAGCCCGTACGGGCTAGATGTGTATTTTCCATCGACGAGTGAGCGTGAGCAGCTGTATCTGCTCGGGTTTTGACTTGCAGAGTCAGTAGGGACTTAGATAGCCCCCCCCCCCCCCTTGACCTGTAGGGCGCTGATGGTTCCTGTAAAATCTGAAGCGTACAGGTAGCTCGTCTCGTTTCTGCGTGCGAGCGCGCTGATTGAGTCTACCTCAATCCCACTGTCATTGGTGGCTGCGGTGAATGTGTCCTTACTTGACTGACGTTCTTCGTATATTATATGTGAAGATAAGATCATACGAAATGCTGTACAAGTCTTTCTGAAACCGTTTCATTTGGCATAGATTACTAAAATCAGATAGTAAATATTATAATGGCTGCAAATTATTGTGGAACACTCGGTGTATATATATTACGATTAATATTAGTTAATAAATAAATAAAACACCACGCCTTTTAAATAATCTGGCAAAAGATCTGGAATTGAAGAACAGCCGACATTTTATTAATTGCATAACCCATATTTAAACATTATATGTCAAAGTCCAATCAAAACTAATTTAAAAAAAACTGTCGTAACTGAGAAAAGTGCGAAAGACCTGAATAAATGACATGATGGTAAAAATCTTCCTAAGTAAAAGGCATCAAACATACAGAATAGTCATATCAGACACACGTAACGAGGACAGAACACCAAAGCAATCACATGTAACCAAATACTTAACACTGAATCAAACGAGTGTAGTTAAACTCGTAGGCAGAACTATTTATAAGTAAAAATAGCTATCTCTGTAGG
>JAVIWB010000275.1:0-14608 GCA_031893035.1 Dermolepida albohirtum | reverse complement strand
TACTATTAAGTATTATTTTAAATTTGATGAACTACAGCGTTTGAAATATTAAATGTTTCTTGGCAAACTCATTTCTAGTTAATGTTTTTATTTAATGAATTATAATATCCTTCTACTGGTCCAAACCATATGTATATTACTATACTCGCATATCCGATATATAAAATTCCTATTATATTTTGAAATTATTGATTTTTTGGATTATTCCCCGAAAAATAAATGCCCGAAGAGTTAACTTCAAACCGAAACTCGACACTACTTAATTCAGCAACAAATTTTACTGCTTACTTTCTTAATTTTGTATAATTTTTTTGATGAAAGAAATTATATACATAAGTATATACTGTCCGTCATAAGTATTTGCATTTTGACAATATTCAAATACACAATAGTATATTATAATGAAAATGTATGTAGTATTAATAATAATACATCCTTTACATATCCCATTTGGGGGGCCAAAACTTAACACGCCAATTAAAGAGGCATTGACAGGCCATGCGTCATTATTACGTCTAGACTCATAGTGCGACTTAAGGTCTTTGATTGTCAGCATTCGCTTAAACAAGAAAGGAAAGCACGAAAACCTACCTAGACAGCAGGCTGTCGGATTCGATCGCAAAATTAAAAGATTTAATTTGACTTAAGATTAAGTCCGAAACTTTTTATTAAAGTTATCGCAAAGTACAAATACGAACGAAATGGATATTTTATTATTATACAATTTCGGTTTCCATTCTTTCTTAAAGTACCAATGGATCTAATAAAAGGCGATTAGGATGGCCAAAAAGAACACCAGCAGAAGATTGGATAATTGTAGTGCTAGGTATAAAAAGAAATAGAAAAAAATGCCACCAGGAAATTGCAGCTCAAACCAAACATCTCTCACCTTGAACTAATTAGCATAAGTTGGTTTCTACAATAAAAATGCATAACAATTTATTTCTAGACCAGCGATAACTGTCTGAATCAGAGTATTGCACTCACATTCAGGGTTACATATCTTCACAAATTCCCATAACTCAACGTAGCGCTTCTAACATTTTTTCAATTTTAAAAAATAGCATAGGAACTCTTTCAAAGGTATCTCCTGAAGAATACGTGTGGCGTTCATTTGGATGTCCTCAACTCCTTCGAAAAAAAAAGTCGCAGAAGAAGAATTCAGGGCTGCAAGTCAAAAACTTGCAAATTATAACACAGCAATCAGGCGAACGTAAGTTACCTTTACTATAAAACGATTAGAAACTTCGCAATAGAACATATAGTTGACTATCTGACCAGTAGTTACAAATTACCGATGACAATGAGCATCGTCTTGATTTGTGACTTTAACATTCGAACTTCCCTTGAACGTCAGATCTCCCTCTCTCAGTCACTGACTCCTCTGTTTTCTGGTATCAGAGTCGTACTCTGATACCAGACAATACCCTCGATTTGTTCCAGTCATGATTATTGATGAACTGACTGGCTTTATAGATTTTAAAATACTTTGTACGTTTACAAAATAAAATTTTAATTTTTCGATTTATATTTTGCTCCTTACTATGATATTTTAAAGGTGAGCTAATACTTATGGCCGATAGTATATACTGAAAATTCATTTACATATAAACGACGCAATTAAATTTAGCCGACAAGCCAAATAGGAAAAAAGCAATTCCAACTTTGATCAATTACAGTTTTTCAAATGGAATTCTATAAGTACTTGGTTACAAAAAAAATCTCTAAGCTAATATCAATGATACCTCTAGCTACAGCAAGATTTTGAGCCATTTGTTTTAACACTACACATATAATGATGACAGCTTGTATAAATAAGGAAATTAAATGAGTTCCTTATTTATAAAAGTTCAACACCAACATGCAACTCACCATTAGCATGTTCCGGAAAACACATGCGTGATTCACCAGTAGCTAAGACAATAATTCAATGTATTACAGGAATTTGTTTAAACATACTCATGTAGAACAAAAAGAAAAATGTTAAGTCAATAACATTAATTATAATAACACTAGATTTTGTTCTGAACATTAAATTTGCGCACATGAACTAAAAACGATGCAAATATTAATAATCTAGTGTTACTAATTGTATCTACGGACCTGATATATTATTGGTAATAAACTAACAATACTGACCCGTTGTTAAAACGTTAGCAGCTTGCGCCAGATCTTGGTAGACATGATAATTTGGAACTAAATACGTAACAGTAACTTCATCGGATCCACAACGAATTTCGGCTTCTTGGCACAATAAAGCGAAACAACTCATAGCTACTAAAACAGCTTCCATGTCTATACTCCATAAGTACATAAAAAACACAACCTAAAAGGAAAAACATGAATTGTGATCGTACAGAGTGTTTTCATTTACCTCTAATTTGATGTGAGCTTGTTTGCATATTGCAATTTGGCTGCCTAGATTTGCGTATTCCTTATGACGTGACAAAAAGGCATTACGACATATCAAAATTTCACGTAACCATTTCAATATGTCAGTGTAGTTCATTATTTGGTGTTGTATTAATTTTTGTGAAATTGAAAATAATACCTGAGAGCTGTAAAAATTAGTTTAATTAATAAGTCTTGAATTAAGAAGCCAGGTTAAATCTGGTAGCTATTAAAAATACAAAAGTTTTGCAATATAATGCAATTGTTACACCCGGTAATAAGTTCGGTGTAGATTTTAATTCATTCAAGTCTATACTATAACCGGCGGCTCGGTCGCTCTATATTAGTTGCTGTGGCAGTGTAAACTGCTCGCTCTGTTATCTAGATTAAAAACGGAGTACCAAGAAATTCTACGCTACAACTTTACTGTGGAATGAATATTGAATAGAGTTTGGTGGAAATTACTTAGGAGTAATTTCCAGTATAGGTACTAGATTCACATCATAGGACCGTATTATAAGGACTTCCGTGGTATAAGGAATTCCATTGAAGAAATTTCAGCTTGACGATGATTCAAAATTAGGAATTCTCCACCTCGTCCATTACTGAAGAAAACATGGATGCTGTCAAGAAGATGGGGAGTTCGACACGCATACAAATGATCGTGAAATAGAAAAATGTCTAGACATTTACACACGGAGAATTCGTACCACGAATATCCTGAAGTGAATAAGATTTGTTCTTTTTGGGTACCTCATGCTTTAACCCACGACCAGATGAATCACGTTTCATGATTTAATAGTAGAAGTAATCATCTTACATCCGCCATTTTTGATACCACACTGTATATATGACTTAAGTTCGCACTGTATACTATTTTTGCTCTCGAGATTAAAATGTAGGAGTAATTTCTCGTTTCTCGGACACTATGGCCTCGGGAGTCAATGAGGTGGGGTAGAATCCGCAAGTCCCTACTATTTATCTATGTCAACAGCGTCTATTAAGATAGAAAATCACTTTACTACTATGACGTGACCATTAAAATGCAGAACAAATTTTAGCTCTTTGAAGATGAAAGCACGCTTGTGTCAATACGGAAACCTCGATTCGGTAAGAAGAAACTTCTTTACCTACGAGGCCCAAAGTTATTGAAGCACTTAAGAATTTTGTCTTCGCTCAAGACCAGGCACCTAGTTTTTACGCTAAGATCTCGCTCGAAGGAACTATGTGCTGTTTCTTAGTGCGTTGAGGATCTTCCTTTCCTAAGACATAAGTATACCCAGCCTTCAGAACACACGTGAATGGAGTTGGTTTGATGACTGATTTCGAAGAATGAACAAGTGCATAGAATATAGTGGAAATTATTTTGAAAGAATGTAAAACTTAAAAAACTCTATTGCAAAACTTTTGTAGTTCCCTTTATAAGACTGCAAGATCTAGCGAATAATTTTAAAATGCAACTTATTTATGACATGGAACAAAAGTTATAATACAAACAGTCTATTAGAGCCCAACGCTGAAAGTGGGATGAGTAAATGCAGCTAATTGTTCTTGAAATTTTATAACTCGGACGTCAAATTTTAATGTATAAGGCATAAACTTAGCGTTTCAATTAATATTACAAAAATTTTATTTTACGATAAATTATCTAACCCTGATCATTTCACACATCGTTGCTTAGATGTATGTACAGTACTGTGCAAAAGAAAGAAGCATCTTCTTGAATTTTACAAGAAACTATTATAACAGAATAAGTAATAATCTTCCACAAGTTGAATTTTTTTTAATGTATAAGAACTAACACATCGATATTTAAACATAAACAACTTAAATTTTCAATATTTTATATGACCAGCTTTATTTTTATGGTATCCTGCATTCTTCTTGGTAGGCTTTCTATTAATGAATTAATGAAATTTTCAGGAATATTGTACCACTCTTCCCGTAGTATGTTCCACAGTTCATTTTTGTTCTTTGACCCCCGGTCACACTTTTTTCTGTGTCAAGATAATCCCACACATGTTCAATAATATTTAAGTCAGGACTTTGAAGTGGCCATATCATAGTCTGCAATACCTCATTTGCTTCCTGCTGTGTTAAATAAGTTTTCACAAGTTTTGAGGTATGCTTGGGATCATTATCTTGCTGTAGAATGAAATTATTGCCAATAAGTCGCTGCCCTGATGGTATAGCATGTTCTTCTAGTAATGTTCTGTATTTCTCACCAGTTAATTTGCCGTCTATTTTTACAATTTAACCCACACCTGCTGCTGAAATGCAACCCCAAACTTGGATATTGCCTCCTCCATGCTTTATGCTAGTATGTAAATATGGTTCTAATAACGATTCACCAGGGCGTCGTCTAACAAGCTGACGTCTGTTCGTTGCAAATAATTGAATATTTAGATTTGTCACTCCATAGTACTTGTCGCCACTTATTATATCCCCAAGTTTCGTGGTCTCTGGCATATTTTAATCGTTTCCCTGTATTACCTCGTCGTAGTAAGGTCCTCTCAAACCTGGTCTGCACAAGTATCGCCTTACTGTTGAAATATGTACCGAAGTACCAGATGTTCGCGCAAGATCTTGAGCTAGTTCTGCACTAACTTTGTTACGATTTCTTAAGGAACTAACTTTTAAAAGCTGTGTATCAGCTCTACTGAGCTTTTTTGGACGTCCACTCTGTGGTCTATCACTTACACTGCCGGTTTCAGTCATTCTATTTATTGTTGGTTGCACGGCATACTGGAAACATTTCGCTATCTTAGATATTTTCACTTGACTATAACCCAGTTGGTGCAAAACAATGATTTTATTTCTGTCTAGTAATGCTATTCTAGGCATTTTCTATCTACTAGAACAATTTACAGCTCACAATTTTTTTTTAAAATGAAAATTTCACTTGTAGGCGCGTTTTTTTTAAGAATCTAAATAAATTCTATTGTGGAACCGCTCTGTATCGTTTGTACCACTGAATTAGAATCAAAATCTTATAGACAAATAGCTCTCCCTTGAAATTTTGTTGCAGAGTATTGTGGCGCAATAAAATTTATTAATTTAATCCTCTTATCAGACGGTCGATCTCACCCCTATGCGGAAATTATAGTATATAATTTATATATATAATTATTATTTATATATATTTATATATAATTATATATATTATATTATATTTTATAATATATGTTATAAACTTGGAAATTTCCAGTAATTATATTTCTACCAATAGGTGAACCGTTCTCGGAAAGATGTATTAAGTATTATAAATTAAATTAACCCAACTGCATATACAGTACTGTGCAAAAGAAAGAAGCACCTAACAATAGTTTCCAAAACTTATTTACTAAAACGTTTTTACTAATAATTATTGGGTTAATTTAATTTATAATACTTAATACATCTTTCCAAGAACAATTCACTTATTGGTAGAAATATAATCACTGAAAATTTCCAAGTTTATAATAAACATCATACTTATGCGTAGGGGTGACATCGACCGCCTGATAAGAGGATTAAAGTAATAAATTTTATTGCACAATGCTCTGCAATAAAATTTCAAGAGAGAGTTATTTGTCTATAAGATTTTGTTTTTAATTCAGTGGTAGAAACGATACAGAGCGGTTCCACAATAGAAGTTATTTAGATTCTTAAAAAACACGCCTACGACTGAAATTTTCATTTTAAGAAAAAACTGTGAGCTGTAAATTGTTATAGTAGATAGAAAATGCTTAGAATAGCATTACCAGACAAAAATAAAATTACTGTTTTACACCAAGAGGGTTATAGTCAAGTGAAAATATCAAGATAGTGAAATGTTCCTAGTATGCCGTGCAACAAACGATAAAAAGAATATATGAAACCAGCAGTGTAAGTGATAGAGCAAAGAGTGGATGTCCAAAAAAGCTCAGTAAAGCTGATGCACAGTTTTTAAAAGTTAGTTCCTTAAGAAATCGTAAGAAAGTTAGCGCAGAACTAGCTCAAGATCTTGCGCGAACATCTGGTACTTCGGGTACATGCTTCAACAGTAAGGCGATACTTGCTCAGATCAGGCTTGAGGGGACGCGTGACCGTAAGAAAACCCTTACTGCGACGAGGTAATACAGGGAAACGATTAAAATATGCCAGAGACCACGAAACTTGGGTATATAATGAGTGGCGACAAGTACTATAGACTGACGAATTTAAATATCAATTATTTGGAACGAACAGACGTCAGTATGTTAGACGACGCCCTGGTGAATCGTTACTGGAACCATGTTCACACACTACCATGAAGCATGGAGGAGGCAATATCCATGTTTGGGGTTGTATTTCGGCAGCGAGTGTGGGTAAAATTCTGAAAATAGAGGGCAAATTAACTGGTGAAAAATACATGAGGGCAGCGACTTATTGGCAATAATTTCATTCTATAGCAAGATAATGATCCCAAGCTTACCTCAAAACTTGTGAAAACTTATTTAACACAGCAGGAAGCAAATGAGGTACTGCAGACTATGATATGGCCACCTCGAAGTCCTGACTTAAATATTATTGTACATTGTGGGATTATCTTGACAGAAAAAGGTGTGAAAGGGGGCCAAAGAACAAAAATTAACTGTGGAACTTACTACGGGAAGATTGGTACAATATTCCTGAAAATTTCATTAATTCATTAATGGAAAGCCTACCAAGAAGAATGTAGGATACCAGTTTACTGCAGGATACTGTTTACACAGAAAGCGAACACGAATAAATTATATAAGGTCTAGTAAAAAGAAATCCATTATTTTTCCAATAGATGGCTTTAGTAATCTGTATCTCGCGTTGTATAAGTGCGATCGCGTTCCGCTAGCTGGCGTTCGAAAGATAAGATTTCGTACTAAACGAACTTCTCAGACAGTTTTGTGATTACTTGACTTAATATTGTTTGAGCGCGCGTCAAAGATGGACACCAGTAAAGTTAAAATACGCCATATTTTACAGTTTTTCTTCGATAAAGGCGAAAACGCAAGCCAGGCGGCTAAAAATGTGAATAGTGTTTATGGTCCTGATACTGTAACAGTCAATCATGCGCAATTTTGGTTTCGTCGATTCCGTTCCGGTAATCTTGATGTCAAAGATGCACCACGCTCTGGAAGGCCAATTGTCGAAAATATCGATAAAATAATGGAAATCGTCGAGTCCGACCGTCATGTAAGCACTGTTTCGATTGCCCAGGAGCTAAACATTGCACAAAAAATCGTTAGGAACCATTTAAATAAGGTTGGATACAAAAAGAAGCTTGATGTATGGGTGCCACACGAGTTAACGCAAAAGAACCTCATGGACCGAATTTACATCTGCGAATCGCTGCTGAATCGCAAAAAAATCGATCCGTTTCTGAAACGGATGGTTACTGGTGTTAAAAAGTGGATCACTTACGACAACGTCAAGCGAAAACGGTCGTGGTCGAATCGTAGTAAGCCGGCGCAAACGGTGGCCAAGCCAGGCTTGACGGTCAGGAAGGTTTTGCTGTGTGTTTGGTGGGATTGGCAAGTAATTATCTACTATGAGCTGCTTCCCTACGGCCAAACTCTTAATTCGGACCTGTACTGTCAACAATTGGACCGTCTGAAGGAAGCAATCAATTTAATGCAAAAATAATAGATTTCTTTTTACTAGACCTTATACATCGTTTGAAAGCTTAATTTCTGTACTTTTGGAATACATTTTAGTTTTTTTACGACGAGCTACGCTTTTTTTATACGTCATTAAAATACCAATAGTATTTGCGGCTAGGCTGTATAATATTTATTTCAAATAAAGTATCATCGAAAGCATTAAGTTATTTATTAAAAAGAATGGGAATTGTGGACAAAAACAAATTAGTATCTTCTTCATAAAAGGGAATGTTTTTCATTAATTACACAAGTAACGGGTGATTCATTTCAAAAATAAAAAATATAAAAACTTCCATTTTATCGGGCATTCTTTATTATCATATAAAAAAGCCATTATTGACATTAATTTTTTAAAAATTATTTCCTTCAAATGTTGGCCGCAACTGCGCCTAACATAGTCCATTCTCAAGTTCTAATTTTCCATGCGCGTTCGAGCATTTCTAGTGGTATTTGGCGAATAACGCGAGTCATATTGGCTTCCACCTTCGCAATCGTAGCTGTCTTATCCATGTAGACTTTGGACTTGACGTAGCCCCAAAGAAAAAATCTAAAACATGATTTAGGCGGCCATTGCATAAGTCCATTACATGAAATTAAATGTTTACCAAATTGTTTCGCAATAAAGCCTATAGACTGTGTATTATATAACGCCGTCTTGTTGGAACTAAATTTCAGGCAGCAAATAGTTCATTATTATGGCGCGATAACGGGCGCCATTCACAGTTACGTTGTGGCCGTCTTCATTTCTGAAGAAATATGGACCGATGATTCCACTTGCTCATAAACCACACCAAACCGTGGTTTTGTCTGGATATAATAGCAGCTCTTGAAACTCTTCACTCCAAATACGGCAATTTATTGACGTAGTCATTAAGCCAGATACGGGCCTCATCGCTGAACAAAATTTTGGTCGAAAATAGTGAATCTTCTTCAAGCCTTTCAAGAGTCCAAAGACCGAAACGGTGACGATTCGAAAGGTCGGCCGCTTTCAATTTTTGAATGAATTGAATTTTACTTTTAAACCAAGATCCTTTCATAAAATGCGCCAAGTTGTAGTATACGACAAGCCAAGCTGTTGAGATCTACGTCGAATCGATTCTTCACGGTCATTGCGTACACTCTCAGCTACCATCGCTATATTTTCTTCACTACGTGCTGGATGTGGTCTATTTAGTCGCGTATTATCCAATAATGAATATTGCGTTTCAAATTTTTTGATGGTATAGCGAATTGTCCGTTCGATAGGCCGATTGCGTAGACCATAAGTTGCTCTAGGCTCATGAAACACATTTCTCTTGGGACGCTAATTTTCATAATACAGCTGAATAATTTGTAAACCCTGTGCTGGGCTGAGTCTCTCCATAATAAAATGTCACACAATACTTATCTGAAATGGCGTGAAAGTTTGTCACGACTCACGTCACTGTCAAAAACCCGTTATTGATAAAAGTACATGACAATGAATCACCCATTACTAATAAATGTAATTAAATACGTTAAACGTAACTTTCAATTGTTGTTAATTGAACATATGTCTTAGTCATCAGGGTAATCCATCTTTCAACAAGCTTACGGTGTTTTCAGAAAATAAGGATAATTGTAAAACTAACTGAATAAGTAAATTAAAAAGATATATATTTCACCATTGCACACAAATTTTCTTGAACCTAAAGACGGTATCTTGTTCTAATAAATCTGTAATTCTGTTTAAATTTCAGCTAATGTCTACATCTGCTACTCCTGTTTTATTTTAAAGTCAAAAAAAATTCAAAATTTATATAATTTTAAATTTTCTTACAAAAATTTTAAAAACAATCGATTTTTATTTGCTTCAGAATACTATTCTGACTCATATTGCAGTTCGAAGACGTCTCACAGTCCTTATACATCATATATCCTATATGTGTCACCCTACATTCCTCTAGCCTTTCATTTATAGCCATATCTTTTGTAACTGTCACAAATTTTTCTTAATACTTACTTTTGTATTCTGTCGTGAATTAGTGTTATTCATCTTTGGGGGTATTAGCGATGCAACTTACTTTATAAATCATTAACTTAAGTATAAACTAACCTAACATCCCAAAAAGTGTTAATTGGTGCTTCTGGATTCCAAACTTCAATTTTTTCAGGATGATGTAAGACCAATAAAGCTTCCATAGCTTCTTGAGCAACGTCAGTCATTGACGGTTGGTGTACTAAAGATACCAAACCATTTATTAACTCTAAAGTTGAACTTTGTATTTCGTGACCAGCCTTTCCTTGATTCTAAAACAAACTATTTAGTTCTCCGATAGTGGTTTTGTGAAATTTTAGGCCGTACATTTAGCATTAACATCGGGTCAGCGTGTATTAATCTGACCATATACAACAATAAGTTTCGATATCCCGGCATTTCCTCAGCACGATCTTTAAATTTCGCCTGAGAGTCTTTACCTTTAAGCGTAAGAGATTGGATCATCCTAAGAGGAGTGTGCGCCGAATAGCCTTGTGCAACTTTATTTAACGTATCGGTGAACATAGCTCTTAATTCGGATGATCTGGTATATATTATATCTATTTTAGGCCACCAAAGTAACCTAGGTTGAGTAACTATTCTGTACAGAGACCTAACAAGTACAAAATGGTATGTAGTTGGTGAGTTTAAACTTAAGCACACTTTCAAAGCTTCATTATTGTGGGGTTTTATTCGGAAACATGAAACAAAACAGTCGATCATCAGTTCCATATCATGGTACATGTAATTTTGTCCCCTTGTAAATGGTTTGTTAGGATTGAACAACAAATTCTAAAAAATAACGTTATAAGAAATTTAATTATGATTTAACTGACGAAATTATTACTTTTAGGTCATTAACTATGCTCTGGGCTAATGAGAAAACAATATTACTGGAATCTAAAGTATTTATATACGTTGAGGCTTTACAGAGTTTTACACAAGTGATGGCAGCTGACTCTACCAGTTGTTTACTGGAATTACCATGTGGTCCAATGCTTTTCTTAATGGCATCTACAAATATCTTCTTTTTGGTGTGTTTAGGAGAACATGGGGCGCCGATTTCGGAATTTATTACTTCTTCTAAAACTTTTGGCTTAAATATTAAATATCGGTAAGTAAACTTAGAAACTAATAACTATAAGTCCTCCAGTTACGACATAAGTGATTTACGACTACTTGCAGTAATAAAGAGAGCGTATAAATTAAACACACGATCAGAAATTATATATTTCTCGATACATACTTGCAAGCTCTCTCAAATATTCAACTATTGTCAGTAATTAGAAAGTTATTTTCTATTATAAAACTTATCTTTAATTATTTTGTTGGTAAGTTCCGTGTCTGATATTTAATATATTTGCTTCTTTTTTGTTAGGACATTGCAATAAAAACCTGCGATATTTAATTCAAGCATTTTAAAATCATTTTGGTCAAGAGAATATGAAAGAAGTAAGAAACAAATTTATAAAATTGCATTATATTTAATTAATATCTTTTATAATCTCTATTACTACCGTTTCGGATTATAACTTGAAAAAGTATATTAATACAGTTTCTTAAATTTCCAAAGGAATCTCGTTCCACATGCTATTATTGTTACCGCTGCTTTCAATTTCTGATAGTTTCGAATTCCATTTGGGACCTATAAATATTTCTTCCCAAACATTTTTCTATAATATTTACCTCTAAAATATAGAAGGCCAATCTAAACCTCAACAACTTTTTTTTCACACCAGTATTTATAGACACTGTCTGCATAGGTATGATTATATCGAAAATTCTATTCTAACATTTCCTTTTTTCTTGTAATTTCCAATTTACCACTCGATTACTCGGCTTTATGCAAAGGAAACTGCAAAACTTTTTTCAAAATAATTTTATTCTTCGAAGTCAAGTCACCAAATTCTTCCACATTTTTCTGAAAGCTTCATTCACGTAGTCATTCAATGTTCTAAGGAAATCCTTATCGTTGGAAAATTCCCACCTTCTCAGCTTATTCCTTCACATGAGAAAACGGCGTAAAATTTCATGGCACATTTGGATTCTAGGATGGATGTTCCAGCACCTGTACAAATACTCTATACAGACTTTGGAACCATAATCCGGAGCCTTGTCATACTACCTACTCTTAAACGAGAAGAAATGTTCTTGAATACTTTTATTAGGTTAATCGCATCTTACTCTCGTTTAAATATTGATACCTGGTATGTATAAACCAAACACAACACAGGATTGAAACCGCTTTGTTGAAGTACTTCAGTCTTTATTAATTTAAATTCTAAATACTCTTTTTCGCTGTATTAAATAAGATTCCATGTGTTGAACGTATTATACATGTACATTTCTTTTATATTTGACAACAATTCATTGTATTAATTAAACTCTATCAAATGCTTAGAAAATATTAGAAAATATTTTCGAACAAATTTTGGATTTGTCAATGGTTTTCCATCAGGTCTATTATCCCATGGACTTAATCCGTTGAATGTTTATTTGATAGAAGTACTATATCTAAGAGACTTCTGGAGCAAAAAATCGAGAAATAACATAGCGGTCCGCTGCGAGACTTTATCTCCTTCACGTGACCACGTCACAGCACGAAATTCAAACGCTGAGGAACTAACAAACAGTTTGAACTGATATTGAACGGATAAACAACGGCTTTTTACTGATAAAGAATAGATTTCGGCTGATAAAGAACATCTTTTAACTGATAGGGAACAGCTTTTATCTGGTAAAGAACAGCTTTGGACTGATACTGAACTATTCTGAATTGTATTCTGATCAAATATGTTCTTTACCTATTAAAAGATATTCCTTCTCAATTAAAAGCCGTTCTTTATCTATTCAATATCAATTCAGAACTGTTTGCTACCTCCTAAGCGTTTAAATATCGTGCGATTTTATCCCCTAGGATAAAATCTCAGAGCGGACCCGTATATTATTTCTTATGAGTTTTTGGTCCCGCTGTTTCTTAGCTGTACTTTTACTTACTTTTTCAATAGTTCGATAGTACTGTTTACCATTATAATTACAGTGTCATACACAGATCTACTTAATTTAGTATTATTAAATAGTAATACATGATGAGAGTTCTCTCTTAGCTGTTATATTTTACGAAAGTAACACTGTCATAGATTTAGACCTCTCTGAAAATGTCGAGCTTCGTGCCTGAAAAAGTGCATTTGCGGTACTTTTCTTATTTAATCAAAAGAAAGAAGCCGCTGAAAGTCATCGTTTGCTGGTATAAATTTATGGTGAGCATGCTCCAACCATAAATACATGTTAGGCGTGGTTTCGACAATTCAAAATTGGTGATTTCGATGTGCAAGACAAAGAACATTCTGGTAGACCGAAAAAGTTTGAAGATGCGAAACTGCTGGAGTTATTAGATGAAGACCCAATCCAAACTGAAAAACAATTAGCAGAAGCGTTAAATGTGCCTCAAGAAACGATTAGCGACCAATTACGAGCAATGGGAAATATCCAAAAGATAGGAAAATGGGTGTCACATCAATTGAATGACAGGCAAATGGAAAATGGAAAAATCGTCTGTGAAATGTTGCTTCAAAGGCATGATCAGAAATCATTTTGCATCGAATAGTGACGGATGATGAAAAGTGTATTTACTTAGAAAACCCTAAGCGCAGAAAATCATGGTTATCACCAAGGTCAAATCGCTTTGGTAGAAAGATAATGCTCTGTGTTTGGTGAGACCAGAGTGGCATGGTATATAACGAACTGTTGAAACCTGATGAAACAGTTAATACCGATCGTTACCGACAACAAATTATCAATTTGAATCATGCATTGATAGAAAAACGTCCGGAATGGGCCCGAAGACATGGTAAAGTCATTTTACAGCACGATAACGCGCCGTCTCATACAGAAAAACCGGTCCAAGAAGCGTTGAAAGCACGTAGATGGAACATAGTTCGCACCCGCCGTACTCTCCAGACCTTTCCCCGTCCAACTATCACCTTTTCGCATCAATGGGACACGCGCTTGCAGAGCAGCATTTCGCTAATTTCGAAGAAGTTTTTTTTGCTCAAAGGACGAACAGTTTTTTTTGGGATGGCATCCATAAATTGCCTGAAAGATGGGCAAAATTATATATTTTTTTACGAAAAAACTGGTAATGACTTTCCGGTACACCTGGTATGTGTGGCAAATGTGTCTTCAGAACTCAATAATTTGCAAAATATACGTTGAACATGAATAAAATAGTATTTTATCAATTTAGATTAAATTGAAAAATATTTAATTTTTCGCTTTTTTAATTTAATAAATTGGAATCATTATTTGAAAAAAATTGGTTTGTAAGCATTACACCAAGTAGTTTCTAATCTCATAATCTCAATCTGTTTTTTGCATCCCTCTCCTTTACAAATTTGAGGCTGTTACTGTTCTAATAACATTGCGCTTCTTGGCTTACAATTTCCGGAATCTTTAAAAAATTTATCAACTATCTCAACACTTCTATTAATTCCACTATTTTCAAATACTCTTCTTTTAATGCTTTTATTTTTCCTATTTCTTTAAATGTTAAACTTTTACTGCTACTCTTCTTGTTTTCTAA
>JAVIWB010000274.1:0-14536 GCA_031893035.1 Dermolepida albohirtum | reverse complement strand
GTTCGAGAACGTGTTCTATCATCCACCACTGTACTGTGTGAACAACTTCAAGAAACCTGGGCACAAATTAAGATACACTGCAAAAATTAATTGAAAGGATGCCGCCGTTATGTGCCGCAATTATCGAAAATAAAGGTGGGTACATTGATGAGAGCGAAATTTAATAATAATTAATGATAAAGTTTTTATATAAGAAAAATGTAACTATTTTATGTTTATTTTACACTATTGTATTGGTACAATAAATAAATTTTCAGTACACATTTGATAGTTTAATAATTTTGGCTAAAACTAAGGGTGGGCAAATAAATATGACCGGTAGTGTATGTATTTCAACATGCGACGCTTTAGAAATTTCTTGTGCTTCAAATCTTCATTAAACCAAGACAATTAGAATCATAAAACAACCAATCTATTAAATAAATACCAAACCGCACACTTTACGATACGATATTTATATACTTATAAGACATCAATGAACATTTGGCTTTCGACAAATTTGCTGTTGCTGTCATCGATGTTAGCATAGTTCTTATCGTTGCTTAGTTTTAATCAATCACAAGTAAATTAATAAATATACAAAGTATAACCATAAGTACTTGTTCACCATGAACGTAAAACGTAAATTTGGTAACGTAAAGATAAAAGTCTTGAATAAAAGCAGTTTGATGATTAAAATGAAGTTATAACTGGTGCAAAATGTTTATTAATGTAAAGAAGAAAGTATACTTACTAAAGCAACATAATAATAAATGAATTCATTAAGTAGTGAGAGAAATGTACATTCACTTCTCAGATAAAAGTGAAAGCACTTTAACGTCATTCATTGATACATCTGTTCACCAAACAAACAGCGACGTGGGCATATAAAGAAGCCTAATTGCGAAACAAAGCGTAATTAAAAAACCGTAGACCACGTGTTTTGTCACACTCCTGGTGAACGTTAATGTATTACGTATATACCAAGTGTCTCGTGACATGATTGTCACAGCTTAAGTGCGTTGTCGAAGCAATTTGAAGTTGTCAAAAATGTCTAATGAAAAAATGCCCGAAACCCTATCGCAACTGAATTAGAAGTATTTGAAGTTTTAGTTAACCCTATTAAAAAAATTATTAAAAAGTCGGGGTGGCTGCAACTTATCAATTGTTATTCATTATGACAGTAAACATCAATTATATTAGTTTTAGAGTCTTTATTTTTTCGCGTTTCATTAAAATACTCTTAAAAGTTTGTCAATTATTTCAAATAAAAAATTCGTCGATATTCACTTTGTTAATGGATTGTCTATAGGAAGTGGATGAACGGCGGTAGATGAATATCATCATGCATGTAGAACTCATTCTGTACACGTAATACATCGTTATAAGAATTGGTTCGTTCATAAATTTCACAATCACCGGAAAATAACAGACATTTATAAATAACACAAAGAATATTGGGGCCAAATTACTCCCTTGAGGTATCCCTGGTTATACTGTAAAGGTGGAATATATCACATTGTAGCCCAAAAATTTTATTTCTATTGCTCAAATAGGAAAAGAAGAATTTACCAGTTTACAAGAAGAGTCAAACTTTTGCAACTCGAAAATGAGGATAACTTTGTCAAATGCTTTTGATAAATCTATATATAAATATATGTTTGAAGATCATTGTTATTTGTAGTTAATATATCATTTACAAACATTGATAGGTTAGATTTAATTGATATACCGTTGAAGTATCCATTTGATCGTGAGATTTTGGAATATATAATTTATTTGGATACCTTATCAACAAACTGAAGCTGGATGGTAGTTTCCTAGTGATTTAGTATCATTTGATTTAAAGATTGGAACAAAAAGTAAAGTACAGCACTAACATACGTTATACAAAAAGTAAAGCAACGCTCTCTATCAGTAAAAACCGAAAGTACTTAGTTGCCAACCCAATACTTATAAGAGAACACATCAAATTCGTCAGTCTTTTAAATTTTTTTAAAGTCTTTCTTTAAATAGCGACTAAACAGATAAACGTTTTCGTTGTGGAAAATGGAATGGAAAATATTAAGTTTTAAATTTAGAACGACGTTAATTTTGTTTAAAATATATCCAGAATTTATATATTCCTAACAATCTTGGTACAGACTTGGTACTGTAAAAGCTAAAAGTTTTTCTCTAAGATCAAAGCCACAAGTAGGTCCTTACCGTCTTAGTAGACGAAAAGGAAAATCGTAATCAACAAAATCTTGTATATGACGTAAGAAACCTGTCTCCTCTCATCATACAATCAGTACTTTAAAAATTGAAAAGTTGTTTTAAGCTTGAAAAATAGTAAAACTACAGAGCCTGTTATTTAGAGGAACAAACACAAAATAAGGTTGAAGAATAAGAATTAATTAAGAAATACAAGAAACGTGCAAAGAACCCAATGGCGGTAATAGTCACAAGGAAACTAGAAAATCAAATTGTTAAGATATGTCGAACAACTCTAAATAGCTTCCACTCATCTGAGAAAATAGCACATGACAGGGAAAGATTGACCCGATGGCTTTTAATAAAGACTATCTATAAAAAACTTCTGACAAAGCTAGCAACATAATCAACTGACTTCAATGGAAGATGATAACAAAAGTCTAGATTTAGTGTTTCATCGAAATGTTGGATAGCAAAAAAAAAAGTTTGGGAGGGGAAAATAAAAAAAGAAGAAGAGGAATGATGAAATGAAAAATCTTTTACCATTCTAGAGTCCCATGACGTTCCTTATCTATCTATTGTCCAAGAAAATTATGGAATGCTAAAATAGTGAAGTTTTCATAGCAGAATATTGAAAACAGTGGAAGCAAATTCATTTTAAAACCTTACACGATAAGGTATATGAGGTTGATGCCTTCACAAAGTATGTTGTGTTTGGTTTCTGGGATGACGGTGCTTTGAAAAAAAATGTTGGGCATCAAAATTATTTTAATATCGTAATACCGTTTGATTGAACAGTTTTTGAATTATAATTTTTTATATTTTTGTATACGATTCACGAGTGCTAGAAATGATCATTTCCTGCAACTCGGGCTTTCAGAAATTGGCGAATAACAAGCGCAGAAGCCAGTAACCAGCTTTACTGCAAGGAGAAGTTTGGGGAAAGGAAGATTGAGTAGTATGTCTGCAGTTGGACTTACCGCAACAACCAAAGCACAACATTTGAGATTTGTCCTGGTGGCTTAATTGGTAGAGCAGCCGTCTAGAAAACGGCAGGTAGAGGTTCGAGTCCTTCTCCAGCGCAGAAATTTTTAATTAATTGTGAATTTAATTTACGATGGAATAGCAGAAAGTAATACTTTTCATGTTTATAAAGTATTTATTTAAAATTCGGTAGCGACAGAATATGTATTTTCGAAACATAAGGTAATCTAGTTATTGAATCAATTCTTTTAGGTGATTCTTTGTTTATCTCGCTACCAAATAAGTTTCTAACTTACCTCAAATGCAGTATTCTGAAATAATTGGACAATGAAGTATCGCGTTCACATATTTCCTTATTTTATAAAAAGAAAAAAATGAAAAGCAATTCTTACAAGCCTCACTATTAATTTTTATTAGCGCCGGCCGTGTGACAGATCAAACATAATACAATAACGAAGGGTGTGTGAACCCCAGTCCTTTTCTTTCCGTACATTCGAAGTAGAAGATCAATACTCAATTATTGGTGCTTGATAGACTGTACTCTAGTGATGGCCATACAACGCCACACATTGGTCGTTAACTACTGTGATACCTTTTCCTTTAGAAATCGTATTTCTCTTATTTTTCCTTTCCATTGTTGTCTTATTTATTTTGTCGTTTTTAACTCCCTATTATTATACAATTTAATGCCTTTTACTAGCAAATTAAGATCATATTTTACGTTGTATTAAAATATGTATACCACGTTATTATTATTGTTTTGTTTTTTCCTTTTTTTTTTGAAGGGGACAGCGTAAAAATAAACTTTCATTATAGGGGTAATCGCATTTAGAATCAAGTGGCGTATTAATATTAAGGCTCGCGTTGTAATGTGCATCACGTGATATTTCGTGATATGTCCAATTTGACATTAGCCGAAGAGTCCAAGTAGTCTCAGAATTCCAAGTTGACACGTGACAGTTAAAAGGGTTATTTCACAGGTGATATTATGTACGAGGGCGTTCAATGCACAACAGCGCGACTTATACGAATAAATAGATGGTTGTCTAAAGGGTAACAGAATAAGACAGGACCGTATTAAATATAGTACCGTTGCTAATTAATTAATCCCAAGTAATTACGTGTAATTTTTGTCGTGAATGTTGTAGTAATGTTCGTATATACTTTTAAGACGTCTTTTATAACAAAAAAAAGCTCGATGGTATTGCAAACGCAAAAAAGTAATGCTCGATTAGCAGTTACAGACGCAAACGTGGGATAATGGAACAAATTCAGTGGCCAATCAAATTAATACTGATTTTGCAAAACTCTGCGTTTTTAGATACATATATCACAAGCCTTTGCTAAAATTGGTATATGGGCTCCTCAAAAGACTTACTATTTAAAATTTTTTCATTAAATATCAGAACAATGTCTAATACTAGTAAATGAACCTACATTTTGATTCAGCATGTCTGTAACTAGATTCAATAAATTCAATTAGTTAGCTTAAATTATGCCAAAATTCTAAAGGTAATTTTAAGTAGTCTATCGTTTATCCCAAACATATTTTTTGGAAAAATATAGATACGTTATTGTTTCGAGTGTTAATACTTGGGAAGAAGATTTTCTTAGATGGTTAGAGCTAGTATGTGAGTATAGGAACTGGCACTAATGGTGGACCTGAGCTAAGCTGCAATTTGCCATTAGGAACAATAGGCCTGTTCTTTGGTATTTAGTCTTACGTGGTAATAGTATTGAAAAGGTTCAAAGCAAGTCCCTAAAGCAAAAAAGTAGGAAAGATTATGTAAGAAGTTCTAAAGAGGCAGGACAAGAACCTTGCATCGGAGAAAGAAGCTATGAGACCAAGGATGAAGCAGAGTTGTTTACACAGATAAAGTTGAGAGAAATAACATCGTTGAAGAGACTGATTCGATGTCCGACGAGAGATTCCATGAGCTTATCTGAAATTTCAAAGGTGAAAGCGCGAAAATAAAACGAGGTCAATATTACGTAGAAGTTTAACGTGAAGAAGTTAATAGATCCCAGAGGGATATGAGCAACATGGTGGAAATAGAATGGTCGCAGTAGTTTGAACACATCCGGTGTAGTGCCACAGGCGGAGCACCGGATTCTAAGACAATTATTGTCAATTATTTAAGTTTTTCTAAGTAAATGGTATGAACACATTACGATGATTGTCTTTTGCTTTCCACATTTTAAAGAAATTCCTATTTAATAAATTAGATCTGTTGTCAAATTATCCACTGCAGAAAACTAGAAATTAAGGAATGCACAATGAAGTTAACGCTGTAATTGTAAGAAAGAGGATTTGTTAGACATCTTCTTCCACGTTGGCAAGATGGGTTGGAAGGTGTAGGAAAAATTGTTTGTGAAAAGTGTGTAAGGTTGATCTTTCCCTAAAGAAAAAATCGACTTACTTTTGTTAGAACCATAAAAACTGTCGCTATTTGCTATCCAATTTTTTCGGCATGAATGTGACAATCCAAGCTTCTGCAATACTAAATTGAATTTCAGACAATAAAATGGAGGCCTAAAATTTGGCAAAAGTTCATGCTTCTGGTTATTCAAACGTAATTTTGTTCGAGCTTCGGTTATTTTGGTTTCTTTTTAAGAAAGAAAATTACATACATTGTAAAAAATATAGTGAAAAAAATCTAAATAATGACGAAGATACAAGCTGTAACAGAACTAGAGTAGATTGCACAGTTAAAGTGTGGGCGTGTGTGCGCGGGGGTATTTCAATCTTATAAGAGATAAATACGGGCCTGATATAGAAAAATATACGAAGGACTGGAACGTAATAGTCAGCAGTCATCAGGCAGAGGAAGAGTGTAAAGGTAT
This sequence comes from Dermolepida albohirtum, assembly GCA_031893035.1. Taxonomy (NCBI): domain Eukaryota; kingdom Metazoa; phylum Arthropoda; class Insecta; order Coleoptera; family Scarabaeidae; genus Dermolepida; species Dermolepida albohirtum. Next base: position 8,536 of record JAVIWB010000274.1, on the reverse strand, counting down.
GGAGGAAAACAGTTGTACATATAACTGTTTGCAAACAATCGGTACAATTCGCAGGCATGCAAAACGAAGTTAGGAAGAATGTTGTGAGTAGAAGACACGTCCGATGATAGATAGATTACTCCCACTAGACGACGTTTGAACACAGTTTTAATTAAATCTCGTAATTGTTTCCAGTGCAACGACGTTAAGTTCGGGGCTCATACTTATGTATACATATATATCGTGGCACTATGTATACGCTCCTAACGCAGGGTATGTACATGAAATGGAGAAAAGCAAAAAGAATAACAGGGCTCAAACTCAAACGGCGTGACTGAGCGACTATGTCGTGATTCTGCAAATTCTACGCCTAAGCGCCTACCGACGAGTCTTTACTCTGACAACAGCAAACTTACAAATTACTATGCTGAAACATACTTAAAATGGCAAAATGGTTTTAAATTTATTTTGCGTTCAAACGAACACGTTTTCATTTTGTACACTCACTTATTCACGTTCAGATGTCATTAAAGGAATTATGTTCTAATATTTCTGTTCTTCACTCTGGTCTTTTATAATTATGTATTTAAGTATTTGATATAACGTGATGAAAATATTCTCTCTTCGTCAGGAGGCAAAAAATCCAAATTATTTTTTGCAACTAAGTACTTTCGGTTTTGTAGTATAAAATAAAACACTTTTTTTTTTAAACAAAGAATAGTTTTTAATCAATTATATATTTTCCATTTTGCTCAATGACCTTTTGCCATCTTTCTTTCAGCTGCATGATTCCGCGCTCATAAAATTTCTAGTCCTTATCAGCAAAAAACTGAACCAGGTGCGAGTGAAGGTCATCGTCATTTGTGAAAGTTTTACCATTCAAAGAATTCTGCAAACTTTGAAATAAATGGTAATTAAATGGTGCTAGATCAGGGCTGTATGGAGGATGTGGCATCACTTCCCAGCCAAGCTCCAATAGTTTCCCACGAGTTGCCAAAGATGTGTGAGGCCTTGCATTATCTTGGTGGAAAACTACGCCTTTCCGATTTTACCATTCTGGCCGTTTTTCTTTGATTGCTTCATCCAGTTTTATTAATTGTTGACAGTAAACATCAGAATTGATCGTTTGGTTCCTTGGAAGCAGCTCAAAAAACACAACACTTTTTGTAATCCCACCAAACTGACGGCATGAACTTTTTTGGATGCAATTCAGCTTTCGATGTGGTTTGAGCTAGTTTATTGTGTTTGTTCCATTATCGTTTTCGAACTATGTTACTGTACAGGACCCATTTTTCATCACCAGTGATGATTCTTTTTAAGAAAGGGTCGGTTTCATTTCGTCTATGGTGCATATCGCAAAAGTTGATTCTTTGTGTTAAATGAATTTCTTTCAATTCGTGAGGTACCCAAATATCAAACTTCTTAACTAGCCCAAGACATTTTAAATGTTTTTCAATTGTTGTGTGCGATACATGTAGCCTCTCCGCAACCTCTCGAACAGTTATACGACGATCCTCTTCAATTATAACTTTGATTTGGTCATCATCAACTTCAGTAGGCCGACCAGAACGTTCCTCATCTTTGAGGGAAAAATCTCCAGAACGGAATTTTTTATACCAATTCTGACACGTGCGCTCTGTTAAGCAATTAGCACCATAAACTTCACATATCTTTTTGTGAGCCGCAGCAGCTTTCTTTCCTTTACGGAAATAAAATAGTAAAGTATGTCGAAAATGTTCGTTTCTGCACTCCATTTAAAATTAACCCACAACTAATAGCTTTAATAAAAATCACGCACTACTTGCTTTTGAAGTTACGTCAATGTGACTAGTATCACGCGACAAACGGTAAAGTACAGCACTAACATACGTTATACAAAAAGTAAAGCAACGCTCTCTATCAGTAAAAACCGAAAGTACTTAGTTGCCAACCCAATACTTATAAGAGAACACATCAAATTCGTCAGTCTTTTAAATTTTTTTAAAGTCTTTCTTTAAATAGCGACTAAACAGATAAACGTTTTCGTTGTGGAAAATGGAATGGAAAATATTCAGTTTTAAAGTTAGAACGACGTTAATTTTGTTTAAAATATATCCAGAATTTATATATTCCTAACAATCTTGGTACAGACTTGGTACTGTAAAAGCTAAAAGTTTTTCTCTAAGATCAAAGCCACAAGTAGGTCCTTACCGTCTTAGTAGACGAAAAGGAAAATCGTAATCAACAAAATCTTGTATATGACGTAAGAAACCTGTCTCCTCTCATCATACAATCAGTACTTTAAAAATTGAAAAGTTGTTTTAAGCTTGAAAAATATTAAAACTACAGAGCCTGTTATTTAGAGGAACAAACACAAAATAAGGTTGAAGAATAAGAATTAATTAAGAAATACAAGAAACGTGCAAAGAACCCAATGGCGGTAATAGTCACAAGGAAACTAGAAAATCAAATTGTTAAGATATGTCGAAAGACAAGAAAGAAGAATGTGAAAATTTATATAAACCAAAACCTTTAGGTACAAAGAGAAAGGTTTAGTAAGAGAAATTGTAAAAAAATTATATAAAATTCAAATGGAAAGGATAGCTCCTCCCGCCACACAACCAGTGATTTAAAAATAAAATATTTTACTGAAACATGAACGCTGAAGAAAACAGATAAGATAAAGATGAGAAAGTAAGAAGTACATAGAGTAATGCAAGATATAGAAGTGTTCATATTACAGAAGATAAACCCATGAACAATAATTTTTAATATCAGTTACAATTGTTTGCTCAGCTAAAATGTTACAAATATTGGAAAATGTATAATTCAAAATGTACTTAATGAACTTATAAGATTGGAAGGATACTTTTTAGTTCGAAAAACATGATTACGAAACCCTAATCTTTGGAAAAGTGTTCAAAGAATGATTGTCTACCACCAAACGAGATGAGAGTTAAGGTGTGAGACTGCGACTTTTCTATGTTCGCTTCTTATTTGTCGAAACTAGCGCTCTTCTCGAACGTTGACATAGGTACATCTTCGACTTAGCAGATTCTACATTACCCATATTACTTACATGCTTGTTGAGCTCACAATTAATAGGCTGTCATTTCAATAAACTTTCCCTTCTTATTCAGTAGGTCTCAGTAGGTTCTCTTGGATGTAGGGAGTTCTTCCATCCTGTAGCCCAACCAATGCGTTGTAAAAGGCTTTACCTGCCAGTCAGATATAAATTTATCAACATTGAAGGAGGAAGTCTTATAGCTTCGAATTTGGTATGGGGTATGGTGAATTATGTCAAAAGCTTTAGTCAACAACATCCACCGGCTTTTTTGTCTAATGCTTCACTGGTATATTGCTTGTTGAGAGTACTCATCTCAGAATACTTTATCTTCCTACTCGATAGATCTAGAAAATTGTTTTGCTTGTATTTGATGCGGGGAGTTTTCCATCCTGTAGCAATAACCAGATGCAAAGGTAGCTCAAAATTGAGAGTATGTGAAAGGGAAACTATTGCGTGATGACATAGTATTTTGCAGAATTAATGTCTTGTAGGAATATTGTTATTTAAATTATAGTAAATCTAGCTAAGATTTTTATTTAGTTACTAATATAATAATACGATATGCATAATTGTATATATCTACGTATTTTTATACATAAAACATCCCTATATATATATATATATATATATGTATATATGTATATATATATTTATTTATTCGCGTACTTAGTACGAACTATAAACAATAGAAGATGCCACGCCAATAGCCTCCCGGTAATAAAACTGATAGATAAATGAATGAAGGGGTGGGGCACGTATCCACTTTTGCCCCAGGGCACAATAACGTGGCACGGTGATATACTCCTTCCGTCAACTATCGTAAATGTCTTATGGTCATCAACTATCCCATTAGGTTCCGCTTGGCTGATGCTGTAGTCGATGTCCATCTAGTCATTTCAAAAAATCTGGCATTTAACTAACAATGTACGTGGCGAACTTTTGTAAAAAAAAGATTTCGAGATGTATTACAGAACTTGCTTTCTCTTTCTTTATATACATACATTGTTAAGAAGAAAGATGAAGAGTTTTATTACGTTATATTTATGTGTGTTATATGTAATATGTTTAAAGTTTGTAAAAATTGTGTAAATAAAAAAGGTTATTCAATAGTTTCTTGTGTATTTTATTCTTATCATATTTTTATATATAAATGAATAAGACACTATTGTATGTATCTATGTTAGGACAATAAAAACTGTCTCGAACATGGTATCGACAAAACTCGGTACATTGGCTATTTATGCACGCATTCAGATATTAGCAAATTGTTAAAAAAATGCTCTACGAGGGTAGTTTGACAAGTGGTGAGAATGGAAAAGAAAAACAAATTTTTTAAATACAAAATATTTTTTATTTTTCAATATATTCTCCTAAAAGAGCAATACATTTATTCCAACGGTGCTCCAATGCCCTTATGCCATCTCTAAAATGCGATTCCGGAAAGCTTGCAAAATACTCATTTACGAAGATGATAAGCTCGTCGTTAGACGAAAATTTCTTTCCACCTAGTGCCGTTTTCAGGTTTGGAAAAAGGTGGAAGTCGGAATGGGCTAGATCCGGCGAATAAGGCGCATGCGGTACTAATTGGAAATGCAACTCGTGGATTTTGGACATCGCAACTGTGCTGGTATGCGAGGGAGCGTTGTCTTGGTGAAACAGAATCTTTTTCTTTGCCATTCCTGGCCGTTTAGCACGAATCTCAACATTTAATTTTTGTAGAAGTTCTGCATGATATTGTCCGTTTATTGTGGCACCTTTCTGAAGGTAATCAATGAGCAAAATACCCTTTGAATCCCAAAAAATTGATGCCATCACCTTGTTTGCCGATAAAGTGGTTTTCGCTTACTTTGGAGGTGCAGAAACACGTTCTAACCATTGTTTCGACTGTTGTTTAGTTTCGGGTGTACTGTAGTGTATCCAAGTTTCATCGCAAGTAATAAATCGCCTACAAAAATCAACCGGATTCTGCGTATAAAGGTCCAAACACTCATTGGAAATGCGTAAACGAGTGAACTTTTGATCAGTCCTAAGCAATCGCGGCACCCATCTTGCCGAAAGCTTGGAAAGACTCAATTCTTTCGTTAAAATGTGGTGTACGCGTTCTGTTGAAATGTTTACCATGTCTGCTATCTCACTTACTTTGAGTCGTCGATCTTGCGTAATAATATTATGGATTTTTATAATCATTTCCTTAGAAGTCACGATTTTGGGTGCTCCAGAGCGCGCTTCATCAACACAGCTTGTTCTACCACGTTTAAATTCATTTACCCATCTAATTATTGTGGCGGATGATGGAGCAGATTCACCTAATGTTTCCCGTAACTCATCTTTTATTTCGGTAGCTTTCATACCCTTAATTACGAAGTATGTAATCACCGCACGATACCCTGCTTTTTCCATTTTAACAAAACGACGTGTTGCTTCTTTTTCAATCAGCTGTCAAAAATAAACTAATCAACCGATTTATCTAAATATCGGAATGTAAACATATAAATAGGCAACCTAAATTACAGTGCATTTGTTTTACCAATCAGAGCGCCACCTATGTGTCATTCTCACTACTTGTCAAGCTATCCTCGTATTAATATTTAACCGTATTACTTCAATGCATTAAACAAAATTATTAAACACTCAAATACTGCTTATTCGTTGTTTTATTAGAACTATATTATTTGTTTTACTTCGATGCGTACTTCTGTTAACTTGCAAAATTGCTGAACGAAATTTATGAAAAAACGATACCTCTTCTGTCGTTCGAACATACGAATGTACAAACGAAAGAACGAGCGCGCGTTTACCTCGCTAAGAGCGGTAACAACCAGTGCGTATGTGGACGAATACTGATGAGAGGTGAATTCTTTGAAACGTGTAGTAAACGTTGTGCTATTAACATTTGGATAATACCTTAAATGTTCAATTAATGGCAATTCATCAAGATTTTAAAGTGTTCGTAAAATTACGTAGGGGTAACTTCGTTACCGGTTTTTGTACATTCGTATGTTTGAACGAGAGAGAGGTATTGTTTTCTCATCATTTGTCTGTATCAAAAAGGTACGATAAATTCACAAAGAATCCTTTGTTAATAACACAAGTTTACCTGATGAAAGGTGAATTCCTTGAAACACATACTTATTAATATTTGAATGGTTCTTTTAACATTCGAATTTTATAATAATAAAAATTGTAATTTCGATCGCCTTCGGCGAGATCTAAAAATGAAATCGTATAAGATTATTTAGTTTACTTGCAAAATTTCTAGAATAAAAATAGTAGAAAGGTATTTAATTACACTTTTCATTTGAAACAGTTAGTTTGTTAATATATATTTAGTATTTACATAGTTCTTTCATTAGTAGTAAATGATTGTAGGTGAAGAAATTGAGTTTGACATTAGTTGGGATTCCTGTCGCCTTTTAGCGTCTTTCTATTAATTGCCGGTTTGTGATCTGTAAGAAGTGCGTGAGGGGTGTTAGAAAAAGAGGGTGGCTTGATGAACAACAGACAATCACAGAGCTATTCTCGAATCGAAGGCACTCAAAAGGAAATCAGTATTAAGTATTGGATAGAACTAGTTATTTTCCTTCTTGTTTTCTTTTATTTTGTTTCGGTCGTATTTATTTTCTTTTTATTTTCTTTTACAACCTATTACAATGCCAAATTATCGTGCCCTCAGGCCTCGCGAAATTATAAGAGGGAATCATTTTTTCCACTACAATCTCTCAAGTTGGAGGAGTTAAAAAGGATCCCCTTGACAGGATTATGTCAGCTTTTTTTTTATAACGTTCACTCTTTTAAGAGCATTAGATCTGTAATGGAAGATTATTCTATTAATAAAAGGATTTTTCTGCTTCGTTTCCAACTACACTTGTAACTTAATAAATACCTAAATAAATATTGATACACAATCAAGACAGCAGTGAATACTCATAGTATTAGTAGGGCTTTATTTAAAAGAAAACATACATAACTGAACTCTTGTTAAAATAATATGATTATATTTTTAATTATTATTAAACGCGTTATATATTTTTTTGTATTAAATTACATGTTGAACTAAAAAAAATACCAGTTGAAATATTACCTATTAAAACCCACATTTTTAATACAGTGTATGATAAAATTTTCTTTACGAAAAACATATTAGTTATAATGGTAATTAATCAGATAAAAAACAATTCTAATTTCGAAACGATACTCCAATACTATGCATTCCCACAACAATGCTACTAAACAGTAATAATAATATAATCTTATGATAAACTATACACATTTTTTATGTTAAATTATATGATCTTTCACCTCGAAGTCTTATCTGCAACATAAATATTCTTTACTGAAGCAACAAAGCAGTTAGACTTTGTTTACCTTACATCCGGTATACTAGAAAAAGTATTAGAATCCCTACTATTAGGATGTTTACTATTATACGCATTTCATCAATTAATTATAGTATTCATTTCTGGTAACCTTTTACTATCTTCTGGTAAGCTTTACAATTCCTCGTTTATAGAAGAATCTATCTGCCTCAAGGACAAACTTTTGATCATTACACCATGAGAACTTTGAGCACTGATAGCATAATCTTCTTCTGATGAATCTTTGCTTTCGATGATGTTTGAGATAAATCTTTAGGTAGGAACCAAGAGTGTTTTTACACATTATTGTACTTTCTCTAATCTTTTGCTATCTTTTGGTAAGCATTACAATTCCTCGTTTATAGAAGAATCTATCTGCCTCAAGGACAAACTTTTGATCATTACACCATGAGAACTTTGAGCACTGATAGCATAATCTTCTTCTGATGAATATTTGCTTTCGATGATGTTTGAGATAAATCTTTAGGTAGGAACCGAGAGTGTTTTTACACATTATTGTACTTTCTCTAATCTTTTGCTATCTTTTGGTAAGCATTACAATTCCTCGTTTACAGAAGAATCTATCTGCCTCAAGGACAAACTTTTGATCGTTACACCATGACACCTTTGCGCACTGATAGCATAATCTTCTTCTGTTGAATCTTTGCTTTCGATGATGTTTGAGATAAATCTTTAGGTAGGAACCAAGAGTGTTTTTACACATTATTGTACTTTCTCTAATCTTTTGCTATCTTTTGGTAAGCATTACAATTCCTCGTTCACAGAAGAATCTATCTGCCTCAAGGACAAACTTTTGATCGTTACAAGATGACACCTTTGCGCACTGATAGCATAATCTTCTTCTGTTGAATCTTTGCTTTCGATGATGTTTGAGATAAATCTTTAGATAGGAACCAAGAGTGTTTTTACACATTATTGTACTTTCTCTAATCTTTTGCTATCTTTTGGTAAGCATTACAATTCCTCGTTTACAGAAGAATCTATCTGCCTCAAGGGCAAACTTTTGATCGTTACACCATGACACCTTTGCGCACTGATAGCATAATCTTCTTCTGTTGAATCTTTGCTTTCGATGATGTTTGAGATAAATCATCAGGTAAGAACCAAGAGCGTTTTTACACATTATTGTACTTCT
>JAVIWB010000272.1:0-14356 GCA_031893035.1 Dermolepida albohirtum | reverse complement strand
CAATGAAAACATTGCTGGTGTTTGTGTGAAATCAAATCCTGTTTTAAGAATATCTACATTCGGTTTATTGCCACTATCTTGTGCCGATATTTCAATAATTCTTTTATATGGGTCAAAACCTGAATTAATTAATTTGCCATCTTCATCTTTTTCTTCTTTGAATTGACAATTTGTAAGAACTAAAATATAATCAACTGCTTGCCGTCTAGCTTCAAGGTCATCGCAAAGCAAGTTATTAAGTGTCATTATCAAATCTGTAACGATTTCAAAAACTCCGGCACAGAAAGTGTTATAACGGTACTCTAGTATTGGCAATTCACTTATTACAAGTGGTTTATATGTTCTATTTTCGTAAACTTCTTGTGGTTCATACACACCAATATTATCTTTTAGCAAATAATAAAATACTTTTCCATTTTTAACTGTCCAGATATTATAATAAGTATAATCTTGAATGCTTAAACTTATTTTATCTTCAACAACGCTTTTAACTTGTTCTTTTCGAGTATAATAATTAACCGCCATTACTTCATTTGCTTCAAGCGAATTTTGATAAACAATAAAAGTATTTTGAGGATAAATATTTTCCGAATACATCTTAAATGGAAAACTTGGGTCATTTGAAAAATTAATATATGAATACCCTAAACCACAAATTGCCGCATCTAATGAAGTTTTACGCCATTCGGCTTGTCTTGCAGAACCTTTAACATATTTTATAAAAACACCAATTTGTTTTTGCAATTCAGTATCAGCCGTTGAAAATTCTGTTTCAAGCATATTGAAGTAACTATCAATCGTGCGCACTATCTCATAAGCAATAGGAACACCAACATTTTGAGTTAAATCAGGTCGTGCATTATTTCTTCTTTGGTTTATATCTGTTTTATTTCCATGAATCTCAAAAAGTCTATTTATTTCAAAAACATTTTGTCTATGTGTAGTTAATGAATCTTTCAAAATTTCTTGAATAATAGGAATATTATCATCAGGGTCGTCAGTCAACTCCCAATCTGTATAAATTATTTCCCTACCTATAGGTTTTTGAAACTTTAATTCTACCATTTAATACCTTTTTAGATTTTATAATAAAAAAAGCGACAATTCCTATTTTGGAACGGTCGCTCTGGTGATACCACTCTGGCTTTATTTATTATATAAAACTATTCAATTACAATACATATCACAGATATTTAATATTGTCAAGTGTTTTTATCAACTTTTCTTTGAATTTTTAATTTTTTCAAATTCTGATTTATCAAAAATAATTATATTCCGGCATAATGGGCAAATAACTGAAACGGAAATATTGCACTCAATTTCAGTATTCTCGGGAATTTCATATCGAATTTTACTTTGCTCTTTTTGACATTTTGGACATTTATATTTTTCCATAAAATAATCTCCTATATACCATAAGGTGCATTTCGTTGTGTAATTGTGTTTTGTTTCTTTGAAATAATATCTATCCATTTATGACAATACATAGCCAAATTATCTGGCGCATCATCATTTGTAACATTTATTACGCTACTCCACTCTGTAAAATTATTCATAAATAATCTTTTATTGCTTTTTGGAGGAATTGTTGTTTTATCTGGATATATTATATCACGTATCATTGTCGGTGCTTGGTCAAGTATTCTTTGTCGTTTTTGCGGAGTATTATATATTTCAGTAATTTTACATATAAAACTTTCTTTTTGCAAATCTTCTTCAATTAATGTGCTTATTGAAGTATCCACATTCGTTTCAATAAATAATTCAGTTACATTGTTGTCTATTATAAACTTGCATACTTTTTTTCTGAATTGCTTATCTTTCATTGAGTTCCGTTCAAAAATGCAATCAACGAAATAATGCTTTCCTGTTTGATAATTTAATTTCAATGCACTTAATGCAAAAAAGTCTTTTCCTTTTTTTCTAGTCGGGTCGCATACGGCTCGACAAACATTACTCATTATGCCTTCTTCTTTAGGTAATTCAATGTAAGTATTTAACTTTCCATAATCAAACTCTTTGCCTTCTCGTGTTGCTCTTTGTGATTGATATAAAAGTTGCCAAATATAACTATCCATTCCTGCTTTTTTGTCACGCAAATATTGTGTTGTTCTAAATTTTGGTGCGAGGCTTTCATCGTTTTCGTCAAGTGCCGGTATTTGAATAATTATAGTTTTATTATCTTTTGAACAACGAACATATTTCAAACTGCCATCATCATTTATCATTTTATAAGATTTCGCACGATTGTCATATTGAAAATATTTATAGCAATCTTTTGGCAAAATAGGATTATCAATCAAAATTCCTTTAGCTTCTAATCGCTCAATAATTTGATTAGGTACATCATATGGATTATACATAGTTCCGCAAATAAACTGTGGCATATCCTCAAACTCTGAACGACCTTCCATATCCGTGTCGTATTTTGAAAATTGTTTTTTATGTTCGTCGTCATTATTAGCTTGCGGTTCGCCGTCTGACAAGTCGTCAATAATCAATGCCAAAAATATACGAATTGAGTTAATCGCCGCTTCTCTTCCTCGTGCAAAATGACTTGCTCTTATGCTTGAATGTAAGTCTTTAAATTTCCACTCTTTAACGGCTTCGCTCGTGAACGGTTTAAATTTTCCTGTTGAATCTACATATTTATTAAATTCAGGATATATCTGTAAAAATCGTTCATTTTCAATCTGTGCTTTTATTTGCGCCGAAAAGCCATTTGCATTATCTTCTGTATTACTCATTCGCAATATGCCGCTTATGCCATAATACATAGCCGCTAATGAGATTACCATTTGCGAATAATTGTTTGCTATGAGTGATTTGCCACCACTTTGCTGAACAGCGAATATTATTTTGTTAGGCTCAATAGTATCCTCAAACTTTATACCTAATTGACTTCCTAACATTCTATCAATATAAAAAAGACAAGTTTCTAAAAGCGGCTTACGTTTATCAAATGCTTTAATTTTTATATTTTTATCTAATTCAAAAACTTGTATATTTTGACCGCAAAACCACCGTGCCGATATTTGCAACATTCCTTGCATATTATCTTTTGCGTTTGAACTATTATATGAACCTGTCAAACATTTAGACAATGTATTAGCATATTTATTTATTACATCAGCTTTTTTTAACTTAAATAAAGTTTCAAGCATTTTCTCAATTCGTAAAAAAGTATCATATGCGTGAACGCTCGTTTTATAATCAATCAATTTAATCGCTTCAACATCAAATCTGTTATTCTCTCGTTTTTCTCTCAAATAAAGATTTTGCATATTGACAACGAATGTCGCCATAGCAATAAACCGCTGACATTGTTCTTCAAAAGGATAAATCTTTTTGATTTTGTTTTCGTCGGCAGCGGCTTTATGTTTTAAATATTCTTTTTCAAGATTGTCAAATTCGATTTGTATTTGCGACATTATTCACTCATTGCTTGTTTAATAAAATATCTTGATTTCCATTCAATAAACTTATCCATATCTCGAACATAATTTAAATCAATATTTGATTTATGGTCTTTAATAAGTAACCAAATATCATAACAAGCAAATTCCAATGCTTTTTCTATTTCATTATAAGATTCTTTATCTTTAACAGCATTTTCAATATCATTTAATTTACGGCACAATGGACAAACTAAACAATTAAAAGGTTTTTCAGTTAATTCGCCATTTAATGTTCTTTCCATAGTTGATTGAGATAAATCATTTTTATTAGAAAAAGTTTTAATATCAGATTGCTCAAATTCAAATTCGCAACCGCATTCGCATTTAATGATATTTCCGTTAGGATATTTAATTATTTTCATCGTTTAAATCCTCACTCTCATTCAAACACTCATATCGTTTTGCATAAGTGCCTTTGATATTATCTTTACTATTTTGCAAATAAGTTATATCCTGTTCAAGCCATTCGCTTAACTTTTGCAATAAATTAAGTGTCCACCTGTCATTATCCATAGCAGTATAAATAGCTCTCATTTTAAGTCCAACTTCTTCCGCTATGCGTTCCAAATTATAGCCTATATTCCGCTGTTTGCATTTTGCACGAATGAGCATTTCGATTTGTTGATTTCTTTCAAGCATTATACAACTTTCTCTAAAATATGCACTAAAATATCAACAACCGCTTGCCGTCCTTGCAATTTTTTAGACAAATCTTCTAAATCGTTTTTTAATTCCGTACTAAGCCGCACATTTGTAATAACTTTTTTCTGCAATCCAAATGGATTTTCTTTTATTAACGGCAATTCCGTTTCTAAATCAATCTTGCCTTTTTTAACATCAATAAAAAAATCCTCAATTGCATTTCGCACGACTTGGCTAATTGTTCGCCGTTCTTGTTCGGCTTTGTTTTCTATTCGTTCCCTAAATTCGCTTGTTATTAAAAATGGGAAGGATTCGTATAAGTCTTTTTTTTGCATTATTATTCTAAAACCTCTATTTTTGATTTTATTAATTCGATTGTATTATTTATTGCATTTCTTAATATTTCGTCATTAATTTCTAATTGACGAACTTCGCCACTTCTTGCAAGTCCTGCACAAACGCAATCAACAATCATTTCGATTACATCAAGCAAATTTACATCATTAGGACAATTCGCTAAAAGATGATGTCGTTCTTCTTTAATATGATTTTGATACCATTCTGCACTAACAAAATCCGTCCCATTATTTAACGTATCGCAAAAATCATTATAAATAAATTGGATTTTGTAAATTTTGTAATATCGTGATTAATTCCTTTTTGACAAATAAGGGTAGATAATTCATTCATAACATTTTGAACATCAAGTTTATGCTTATGATTTGCTTCCTCAAATTGCTCAAATGATATATTTTTAGGTGCAGTTCTTGTATCTCCATTTGGATTTTTTTGTATTTGAATTTTACTATTCATTTTTACCTTCAAAATATTTGTTTCAATAAATTCCCAAAAGGGAAGCCGTCTTTCCGGCTGTCAAGGTCTTGTTGTAAAGCAGTTTACCTAATTCAGCTCAGTTTTTCTTTCGCACTACTTCGGATAACTTTGAACCTTGTAGTCCCTAATATTATAACGCATCACTGCGAAAATATCAAAATTGCGGGTAAGGAATCGAACCTTACATTGCTCCAAGCATCTGCCGTTTCCGCAGTTGAGAATCGAACTCGTCACATCACTTAATGTCAAGCGTCTTTCCTTTCCGCCACCGCATATTTACTATATCACAAAAAAATACGACTGTCAAGAGTTTTTCACAAATTATTTTGCAATAAAAATAGGTCTTGCCATTTTTTACAAAACCTAAATGAATTTTAGTTAAATTTACAAAATAAAAAAATTACTTTTTCTTTTTGCTTTCTTCCTGACGACGTTTAGCCAATATCAAACACGCACCATGAGTACCGCCGCTTTCTATACAGTCAGAATATGCTCTCTTGCCTGCTGCCGTTGTTAATTCTTCGGGAATTGTTTTCGCCGTGCCTGCTCTGCCTTTGATAACTCTTTCTTCGCCTCTTGCTTCACCGTACTTTCTCGCACGTGTTACTGTTCTATGTCTACGTCTCGGTTTTTCCGTTGCCATATAAAACTCCTAAAAAGATTATTTCATTTTGGACATAATAGCATAAATTTCTTGCAATGTCAATAGATTTAGTAAAACTTTTTCATAAATCTTTCTTATAATTTTGAGAAAAACTTCCAACTGCTCGGTCAACGATTATCTTTATCGGAATGCCTGTCTGCTCTTTTAATTTTAAAAGTTTTGCGTGTGTTTGCGTGCTAACTTTAATCGTAGTTTGCTCATTTTGTTGTTTCATTTTTAATATCCTCCATTTCTTTCATATAATCAAATATATCATAAGTTGGTGCATAATCAACCCCGATAAAATCAAGCACTTTGCCAAGTCCTAAACCATTTTCTTCAATCGGTCTTATACAAAATTCATATTGCTTTGGGTGAGTTTTTGCCATTCGCTGAAAACGATTAGGCTCTTTTTCTAAATGGCAACCAAACATACAAAACATACAACCTGTGCGTTGGCAATCACTAAAATGTAATTTACCATTAGATTCATAAAGTTCTCCGTAAACACTTGCATAAGGTAAATTAAAAATTTTTATGTACTGCAAAATATCTTGCTCTGTCCAAAATGAAAGTGGATTGCTTGCTGTATTTTTTTTATTTTCAAAAGCATTACAACCAAATTCTATCCAATTTTTTTCTCGCAATAAACTTTCTTCTGCCATTATGCCTAATATTATTTTTTTGCCTGTTTTCTTTTGGAATCTTTGGGCAGGATTTTTTTTCATAACATCACAGCATTGTTCACTTATTTTAAATGGTGCATTTAATAAAAACTTCCATTGTACACAATTGAATTTTGATTTAACAATTCCATTCATAGATGTCCCACATAATAATTTCATACGCTCTTTACTTGTTGGTGCAAGTCTAACGCAATTTGATACTGATTTACTTACCACAGGATAACCATATTTATTTATTACGTCTACGAATTTAAATTTAATATATTTTTTTGTTTTTTTATCATAAATTTCAGGATATAGCCAAGTAACATTATCAAAAGCCTTTACAAATTCTCTAATTTCGGGATATTCCAAGCCTGTGTCAACAAAAACTGCTTCGATGTCGGGATATAATTTTCGTGCAATATCAAGTAAAACGGTGCTATCTTTGCCGCCACTAAAACTCACATAAACTTTCCCGTCAAAATGTTCATACCATTCTGTAATTCGTTGTTCAGTCAATTTAATTTTTTCTGCCAACGGCAATGCTTGCAATTCTTTCAATCGTTCTTTCGTGGTCTGTTCTTTTTTGCGAAATAAAACACAGCCTTGCGCTATAAATTCTTCTATTTTTGTTTCAAATGTCGGTTTATCAACTTCCAAAAATTCAGCAAGACAATCAATGCACATAAACTGCTCAATCTGCCGTCCTAAAAGTTTTTTATTCAATCCAATGTGATTAAATTCCGTAATCGAAATTCCGCAGTTGCTACATTTTTTCATTTTATCTGCTCCCAACAATAACAATATACTACTTTTGTACACCTCCGTCAAGCCTTTTAGCAATATTTTTCTAAATTTATTTTCAGCCGTTTAAATTAGCCTGCAATCGTCAAAATCATTGCTTTGAGTATTTTGTCAATAAAAATGAAATCGTGGCTTACAGGTGGCATGGAAAGGCTCTAAAACGATTTTATGCGAATGATTTGAAAGTTTATCACAAAAAAACAGTATTTTTACGAAAAATATAATTTTTTTGGAGATGTGTTGATGTTGCGAGGTGATATGAGTAGGTCTTTTAGGGATACGACGGTTGCGTGATAGGGCTACTACCCATTCCCGAACGCCCCAAAAATACGGGTCTGGGCGGTACGGTCGCGCCGGCTATCCCGTCCCCGCCGCCGCAAACAATTTACGCAATTATTTACAATTATTTTGCGTTAAACCGTTGACATATATATTATATTGTGATACAATGGTACAAATGGGAGGTAATCAATATGGATACAGTAACACAAGCAACCGAAAAGCGCATAGTCAATATGTTAAAGCAAGACCGTAAATGTTGGTACAATGAGTATCAAACATACGGCACATTATTAAATACCTTGCTTGACAAATTAAAAGCAAGCGAGGGCTATCATGGGGCTACAATCAAAGAGTGCGAGCGCGACGGCGTACAAATCCCTAATAGCCTACAATTAACATTTAGATACACAAATGAGATTAACGGCTTATCAAGCGTATTTAGCGACTATATACACTATACAGACACTCACGGCTTAGCACTTTTAACAATCAAAGACTTTAACGGTTTAGTAATGGCATACTACAAAAAATATAATAATAGTGATGATTATTATAGATTAAACAAATAACAAGACAAGCGGAAAGCCTAACCGCAACGGAGGAATGAAAATGAAAAGCAATATTGAGATGTACGCAATCGAGGCGTTAAACAAAAACAGAGAATTAGCAGGTCATGCAAAATATTTTGTGCAACAACGTGCTGCCGCTAGCCAAATTCAAATGGTTATTGACTATTTAGAATGGTATATTGAATATTATGATGAAGAAATAGACATGATGAATTACTCGGATATTGACAGCGTTTGCGAAGAAATAAACAGAGAGATTAACAAAGAGTACAGAGATTAAGCCCTTCCGAAGAGTCGTTGAGAATTACGACGAAAACCGCTCCGGCGGTTCAAGGGTAACAACCAAAGGCGCAAGCCGGAAACAGTTAGCGAAAGGAGAAAAAAAGAATATGAACGCAACTCAACTATTAACACTATTGACGGACGGCAAAACGGCGGAGGCAATCCAGCTATTAAAGCAGGATATAGCAAGCGGTACGGTGGCAAATAAAAGCGTATATAAAGCACGTGTAGCCCTTGCAAAAGAGGCAAGCAAGAATAAAGAGCGTCCAGCATTAGCCGGAGCATACAACGACATTGAGAACGGCAAGCAAATAATTTGCGGCGGATGGTGGATGACTATACATAATGATATAGCAGACGGTTTAATTCAAGTTGACGCAAGCAATACTCAATATATTAACTATAAACAAATAATACCGGAATTAACAAGCAAGTATAATATTATTACTATTGACATTAATAAAATAGCCGCCGAATACAAAATAGCAAAAGCAGAAAAAGCGGAGTTATATATTAAATGTGGTGATGCTTATTTCAAGCCTTATTATTTACTTAATGTTATTGCAACTCTTGAAAATCCCGTAATATACACAGCTAGAGCAACTGACGTTATGAGTATTAAAGCGGATAACGGAGAAGCGGTTATCTGTCCGGTTAGATACGAAGCCGCAAGAGATGCGCACATACGCATAGTAGAATAATATATATTATATTTTAAGCCCGTCTGAAGAGCCGTAAAGCGGCGAAACTATCCGCAAGGGTAGTCACGGGATAAGCCCGAATAAAACGCCCACAGAGGCACAAAAGGAAGGTAAAAAATGAAAAGCAATATGTCAATAATGGATAAAGCAAGAATAGGTCATTGTGATTGTGATGTTCGCGATTGTAGCAACTGCGAGATATGGCACAAGGTAGAAAATGAAAATACTTTGACTTGGTACGAAAACGATATACAAAAAGTTTTTGATAAATGCAATTTACTTGGCGAAAACTGCGATGTATATTCTATTATCTATAAAAACAAAACATTAAAGAATTTGCGAGAAAGTCAAATTGATATAATATATGACTATCTTGTGACAAGATTAGGTTTTTAATAATACACTTATTATTTATCCAGCACGGTTGCCGAGAACGGCGGAAATTATAAGCCCGTGCCGCTTGGGAGAATTTATGAAGCTGACAAAAAAGCAAATCAATGTAATCATTGAGAACACGCCGCAAGAACTGAAAGGACAAACAAACTCAACCGTCCGTGATTTTGGCTACTTTATGAAAAGTAACGCAAATTGGGCATATCGTGCAGGCTATGTTGAGCATAACACGACAAAATAATCAAGACTAATCATCAATTAGATTGTTTTGATATTTGTCCAAAATGCAGCAACGAAACAGATAATACAATGTATAAAGTGCATAGACATTTTATCTTTAAAGCCGAAATAGAGGAGGCGCAACAATGATTTTTGACGGATTGGAAAACCGCACACTCAACGACATAGCAGCGTTGTTTAGCTACAAGGAAGCGACAAGCACGGCGGCGGAGTTTGACAAGTTTGTCAATGACTTTTGGGTGTATATGTCGCAAATTGATTGGAGGGTTTTACGGCAAAGAAAAAGCAAACGAAAACAAAAAATAAACTTATGGAGGATTTAAAATAATGAAAGTATTTGAACTATCGGAAAATTGGTACGACTGGAGGCGGCAAGCAAGCGAGTACATACAACAAAATGTACCAGAATTATACGCACAATGTAAAAAGCTGATGAAAGAGCATTTCACACCAAAACAAAATGAAACAGCGATGTCTTATTGCAATGACAGCGAAATAACAAAAGAGCAAATCGGCTATTGTCTAGAAGATGCGTATAAGCAAGGACTTATTCCGCTCAAAGTATTATCAGTATTAAAGGGGGATTTTATAATATGACACCCGAACATAAAAAGATTTTAGCAAAAGTAAAGCTCGGCTTGCCGTTGACAGAACGAGAAAAAGCGATATACATATTATTTATTAAATAATTATAATTAAAGGAGATTAGAAAAATGTTAGTAGTAACAAAATTAGAGTGGGATAAAATCCACAAAGATTACAAAGGGAAATGGACTGAAAATAGTTTGGAATATCAAAAAGATTTACCGCCTGAATACATTGGCAAAAATACGGTTATTGAACAAGCGTTTCCCGATAGTGTTTTTGAACGTAGCGGCGAAAAAAAGGATTATAGCCGTGGTTCTTGTCTTATAACTGAAGGCATACATTTTATAATACAATAATTAACCAAAACAAAAAACGGAGGACAAGCACAAAATGAGTAACAACGAATTAGATTTTATGGACTTTGATACATTTTTTAATAACAGTATGACGCTTGAAGAAGTTTTGCCCGAGTTAAAGAAACTCAACGAATTTGAATTTATATTCGGCGTAACGCCCGACAAAGAATTGATAAAAATGAATTTGCTTGATACTAATTCTATTTTAATGGGCGGCGCAAGCCGTCAAGGAAAAACGTCAAGCGCGTTGTCAATGCTTGCAAGCCTGATGATAACAACACCGCCCGAAAAATTAAATATGATACTTATATCAACTAAACCGCAGGATTTTTCACCGTTTAAAAATTGCGGATATTTGGCAAGCGTTCCATACGAGAACAGCAACACAATAATTCCGAATCCGTGCAAAAATGCCGATGATGCTTTACATATCTTACGAGCCTTAAATAACTTAATTACTTATAGGTCAAAAAAAATGGACGAGCTATGTACTAATCAATGGCGCGGAAAAATAACTCTGCTTTTAGTCGATGAGACTGTAAACTTAATCAACACAGGCAAAGCCGAAATAGGTCAAGAGATTTCAAGTCTTTTATGCTCAATAGCCAGTCAAGGATTAGCAACAGGCGTTATATCGTGTATGATGACGCAAGACCCAATGAAAAAAACGCTTCCGATGAAACCGAACTTATCGACAACTATCGGATTCCGTGTTAATACTAAATATAATTCACAAAATATAATAAGCGGATTTTCGGGCTGTACTAAATTAAACGGCAAGGGCGATTGCTATCTGGTAACACCCGACAAAAGCGAACCTATGCGATGTAAAGCAATTTACGCCGAGTATGAAAAAATTATACCTATCTTAGAAAAAAATAGCTGGATTGCGAGAAAAAAAGCACAAGAAAAAAAACAAGCTGGAAAAAGAAATAACGGCGATTTGGAAAAAAATACTTGATACTTAGAAAAAAATTAGATAGATTTTAGAAAAATAACACAACAAAATAAAAAACACAAAAAAAACTAATAAAAAACTTTTAATCAAATAATAATAAATCAAAAGGAGATTGGAAAAATGGAAAATACAATACACGTCAACAAACTTTATGATGAATGCGCTAAACAATATCCAAAAGCACAGATACGCAAGGACGGCGGCATTGACCTTGATTTATTCGCTAAGCTTTTAGCTTCAGTAATAATTAAAATGCGCAATGCCGGATATACAATTTTAGGAGTTGAAGAATAACAAAATAACTTAATACTAATTTTACACAAAGCGTCTGAACAAGGCGCTTTTTTCATACCCTCAAATAAAGCCATCAAACAGCCCTTAGACCGTCAAATTCGGAAAGACAAGGAAAGTATCAAGAAACGGCGAAACAAGGCTCACAGCGTGGTTTAAAGCCGTCTAGCGTGATTTGGCGGTGGTTGTTTCAATAGTATGTCTTGTAAAAACATTTATAATTATCCAATAGATATATTATCTTTTAACCAATTACAAAAAAGCGGAATATATCTATCTTCAATATCATCATCGTACCATTGAGATTTAGCCTGTTTATATGCGGCTACAATATATCGTGTTTTATTTAATATATCTTCTTTTGTTTCAATACCTTCAAATAGTTCAATCCATATATTTTTAGCTTTTACTTTGCTTTTGGTAAATTGAAAGTTAGTCCAAACTTGTTCAAAATAATCCGTTACTAATTTACTGCATTGTTCGGACATTTGTGGGACTTTGTCCACTTTAGATAAACGAGGCACACTCCCAAAATGTGTAGTATCTACAGTAGTATCTACAGTAGGCTCTATGTATGACCCTATTCTCTTATCTCTTGTATCTGTCTCTATATTTTTTATTTCTTTATTCTCTAATCTTAATATCTTTTCATCTTTAAGCTTCGCTATATATCTCTGCATTTGTAATCTTTTATTCTCTCTTATCTCATCTAACTTATCAGCACTCTGATATTCTTTCCAATTAGCTATTATAAAACAATCGTCAATAACAGTAACCATATTTTCATCAAGATAATAATTCACTGCACCATTTACAAGTATTTCATCTCTATCTAATTCATCTGCAAGCATTTTAATATCATATGGGATAAATTTATCACGCTTGACTGCGAAAAGATAACCGCCCTCGTTACATTTGCCAGCTAATGCAAGTAGCTCAAACCAAATAGCAATATAGCTATCGCCGACGGCGTTTGGCATTCTTTTAAGTTTGCGTATTTTTGAACTGTCAAACATATCAATCCAAAACTTCAACCACTTAACATCTGTTGTCTTTTTTTCGTACATATAACTCCCTTAAATATAAAAAGCACCGTACAAATTTGGTCTTACGGGGCAATACTCCTTCACAGTATGCCCCTGCCAAATAAACCAGTGCTAATTAACAAATATTAAATTTAGATAATTAGTGAAGGTAATTACCCATTACCCCCAGTATAGCAAATATCCGTTTGCTTGTCAACAACTTTCGCACATCACCAGAACCGCCACCACTTGCGTTTAGCATATCCGCACTCGCTTTTTTTCACGTGCAGACAGCGTTTGCGATTCAATTTGCACCAAGCGTGAGGCTGAAGGCAACCGCCAGCCGATTTGTAATATTTGCAGCCGTAGCAGATGCGGACTTTCATTGTTCTGTGACTAACCCCATTGTTCCGCCATTGCTTCCGCTATTCCCCTAAAGGTTTTACTTCTGTTAAAACTGTGTTTATTTGTGCCTGTGTTGTACCATTTTGAACAACTTTTGCGTTGACCTTTATATTCCCATACAACCATTTCTTGAGTGAGTTCAACTATATTTGTTGGTTGCAATAAGGGTAAATCTTTTAACCAAAGGCAAGTTCTTTTGGAAACATTATGACCGAATTGATATGGTTGAATAATTTGATTGTATTTAGGTAAATTAAACCGTTTCATCGGCGGCGGATTTTCTATTGCAATTCTCGGACAATCTGCATTTAATATTTGCATAAAAAATTCAGCAGCTTTATGCCCTTTGTCTATTCTTGTCGGGTCTTTTGGGATATTCGCCGCACCAGCTCCGGTTAGATAAGTACACGGCGGAAAAGCAATTATCATATCCCATTTCTCTTTCAATAGCGGCAATACATCTTGCTGTAAGTGCCATTTGTTAGTCGGGCTTGAAGTCGGCAAAATATCACAAGAGTAAGCCTCGTGTCCTTTCGCTCTTAATGCTTCGGTTACTATTCCACTTTCTTCACAGGCTACTAAAATTCGCATAGTTTTTTAATCCTCCCTTTCGCTTTCTGCGGTCAGCAAATCGCCATTGTCAAAGCGGTTGCCGATGATTTCAAAATTATAACAATTAAATATATTTCTGCGATATGTTTCACTTCCTATTTTAATTTCAAAAATGCATGCTCCATTCTTAAAACAAACGATACCATAATCAATTTTGTCAACAACTCCGAAATAAACTTCATGCTTTACAATATCCCCCTCAAAAATCCGCCTGCCGTTCTTGTCGGTTAAACCTGTGAACTGCGACACCGTTTCGGGAATGACTTCATAATAACAAGTTCCGTGAATATCACCGTCATCTTTGAAGCGTTTAAAATAAATCTGTCCTATCTTGTATATATTCAATTCTTTATCTTGAAATAAATCACCCTCAACCCATTCGCCGTTGTCTATCCGTTTCCCCCTAAACAAAATCTCTCTTTCCATTTCTCTAAAATCCTCCGTTTTTTGTGCTTATCGTTCTAAGCCGTTTATTTGCGTTCTGCCGTGCGTTTCCTCTCGGTCGAACATTTTGTCAAGCGAATTGTTTTCGTGGCTCTAAGGTGCGTTTAAGACTGTCTAGTGGCATTGTGTAGCGTTTTACCAACCCTTTTTTGCTTTTCAGA